>LBNU01004311.1:42923-97701 GCA_014162995.1 Artemisia annua | reverse complement strand
ACTCTAATCCCTGCACTTGCTACAAACCCATGCCTTGTCCAATCCACCGCAACCATACACTAACATCACCTCCATTCAATGCTGCACCACCAATTGTTATATATCATGTCAAAATCTCTCTCCCTTTTTGGGCGCTAAAAACACGTGTATGGCATGATGGAGTGAATTTGTATCAGTGGTTGTGTAAAAATTGCTCAGAAATCCCTAGAAGACCCTTGGTGGCTATAAAAGTTAAGACGAACCCAATAGATGATAGGGGTATGTAGTTTTAATTTGTATTTCGTGTAGAATTAGTGATTTCAAATTCTAGTGTAATCTTAAGCTTTTGAATTGTAGTATTCAGTTATCTCAGGTATTTTGAACCTTTCTTCATCATGAATTGAAGTTTAATCATTTGATCAGTTTTGTGATTTCAAATTCAAATTCTCAATTCTGTTTTCATGTGTTTGTAGCTTTTGTTTTATGGATCTCTTAGGCTTCACATAAGCTCCTAGAAGCTTATAATATGCTTTAAACTATTAAACTCAGTCTATGTATGAAAAACAGTAAAAATACAAAAAACAAAATCATGTGAAATCAATATAATTGTGACAGAAGATGATCACTAGCTTGGAGCGGTATCAATTTTGGATGGCTTGGGTTAGTGGTCTTGTGGAAGCCTATAGGTTGTTCTGTGTCTTGTTTCTTTGTTTATAGCTTGGAATGCAATTTGTAAGTCTTGATCCTTTTTCCCCCCCCTCATATTTCCTGTTGTAGTGCTATCACTGCTCATATTTGTGTTTTAATGTCTCCTTAGTGTAGTTAAGAAGGTATTATTGCTTAAATCCGTACTTTTGTTCACATAAATTTCATTGTGTGCAAATAATTTTGATTTAACAGTTTTTTAGCATTCATAGATTCTAAGTTTTCATTGTTTATGCCTGCTGTTTTTGTGTTCATTTAGGCTCACTAGATCATCTTAGGTAACTGCAAATCACTTTAAAAAGTTTTGGAGTTAATTTTCTCAACTAAATCTGAAAACAGTCTATAATAGGTGTGTTTGGATTTGCTGGTGTTTGTTGTTTAAGACCCCCATCTGTGGTTACATCTGGTTCCTTTAGCTCACACTAGGTCTATTTAGTTCATTTAAAACATAAAACATAGTAGTGATTTGGTAAAAAGTCAAAATCATCAAAAATCCCTTTCACAGTTTAAATGTGAAGAAATATTGACACCAAATCTTGCAAATCTGTTTTATAGTTGTTATTATAGCCTAATTTCACCTTAATAAACTTTAATACATCAGTTTCAGTTAACTAGGGCAAATCAAAACTCAGTTTAGTCAAAGTTTCATGTTCTTGAAAAAAGTCAAAAGTCATGTATGCAGTTTTTTGAATAAAACTTGAAATTTTATGTAGGCTTTGATTTTAGGAATCACAACTTGTGCTTTGGGATTTTTAACATTCAGTTGCTTAGGTTTGCATGAGATTTTTGTTAATTTTTTATTTTGCTTATTAAAGTGCTTAAATTTGCCTTCTCATTTGCTTATTTTCTGTGTAAGTCCCCTGCACCCAGTGAATACCTCAACTTTGTACACTTGCACAGTGTTCATTAGTGGGTCCCATTCATTGTTAATTAGCTTTTTAGAGTCCCAACCTAGCTTATTACTTAGTTCAGTGCTTATTTATAGGTTCAGAGCTTATTTACTAGCTTTTCTCTTTAGCTATACTGATCTTTGCTCTATTCACTGTAGATGCAAGAGTGCAGTTTTACACTGACTCTACTACACCAATACTTACTAGGTCCCACTAGAGTCTTATTAGTGTCTCCCACAGGGTGAATCTTAGGTTCTATCAAATGAAGCGCATCCAGCTGGCTTGTTGGTTTCCCACAGCTATTTTGCAATATAGCAGTCTTGCCCCTAGCTTAATCTCCCCTAGAATAGCTTGCAAGTCTTGTTGATGTGCAAACTGAGATAGTTTGGAATTGTTATTTGTTGTTCTAGCTTATTCATCTGCTTATTTTGTGTGTTTTTTGCTTATTCCTGTTGAGTAACTTATTTGCAACTCCCTATGTTTGTATCTGTGGTCCCACCCCAAGCAAGTTTGAACGCTATTTATCCCTTGGTCAAAACAAGTCAACTGTGAGCAATTAAGCTTCACACAGCTTATTTTTGAGCTTATCAAAAAGTGTTTTTCAAAAAGTGTCCAATTTTCATTTCACAACAAGTTCCAAAAGAAAATTCCAAAATCATCACTTTTAAGAAAGTGATAAGCTTCATATTTAATTATTTTTTATTTTCTTAATTTCTCTTTCCTTTTTAAATTTAGATTAATAATAACTGTTTTTATATTATTTAAAAATTTTAGTTTGTCACCTTAGGTATTTTAGTAATTTTGCTTAGAATTTTATTTTACGTTTAGTATTATTAGATTTATATTAGTAAATTACTAATTAATTAAAACTGTTTTAGGTAATAATTCTGATAAAATTTGTTAAACAGTAGCAAGTTTTTATAACTTTTTCCGTAGGTTCTACATATATTTTAGTATTTTTAGTATTTTTCTAGAATTTTTACTTTTTATTTAGTAATTATTAGATTTAAGTTATTTAAAAAGTTTAATTAGAAAACAAAAAGAAATTGAATTGTTTATAATTATTAATTTTCATTTTTATATTTTTCTATCTTTTCACATTAATAGAATCGTAAAAATAATTTTGTAATTTCACTTTTCATTTTCTCATTTTTCTTCTTTTTAAAATAGTTTAATAGGCTTTACTTATAATTAGGTTTTTAATTATAACAATACACAAAGACAAAAATATTTCTTTTTAAATTTTATAAGTATTTTAATCATTTTAGATTTTAGAAATAATTTTGTAATTTCTTAGTTTAATTTTAATTAAAATATTGTTACGGTTAATATAAATAGTTTAATAATTAAATAGTTTAATTAAATAATTAAATATTGATAATAATATTTAAATTTTTCTTTTTAGTTTTTAATTTTCTTTAAATATAAACGTCAAAATTTTCATTTTTCACCCCAAAGTTTGGAACTTGTCATTTTCAATCCCTGTAATTTGGAAATTGGCAATTTTAGTCCCTGTACTTTGCTTATTTGCATTTTGTGTTATATATTTGTCATATCTGTAATTGTGAATTCTCATTTCCATTTCCAAGCAATCAGTAGTGTAACAATCAATTCAAATCTTTATCTGGTTACTTTCCTCAAATCACTCATTCCAGAACGTTTTCCAAAATACAGTTTCAACCTCGTTGGGACTTTAACGACCCGGGGAAACACTATACTCTCCAGGATTTCATTGAGTTGGTCTTAGACTTCCAGGTTATCTTTGTTACGGTTGGCCATTCACAAGTGGCCAGCTCGTGTGACAATTACCTGTTGGTTCTGAGACCAATCACAATGCCTTTTAGTGGATTGCTTAAGAAGTTTTATTATTGTTAATTTTGCAGCTTTTTGGTACCACATTCTGCAATGCCTTTTACTGGATTGATCCAGAGTTGACTAATGAATGGTACAAGACTCAGCTTTTTTAGATGTATCTTACCATGAGTCCTGAGGAAAGGCAGTTGTACTATGCTGAAGTATCTGCGCAAAATCATTTACAGATTTTGGAACATGAGTTTGATGTTTATCAGCATGATATGAACTTGCAGATTCAAGAAATGCAGATGGAAATTGTAAAAAGCAAGAAGAAAACTACCCTTTTGTTTAAGTGTCTCATGTTTATGGCTGTGTTGTATGTGGTTTCTATGATGTATTAGAGTAGGTTGTGTTAGGATGTTGGTGTTAGGTAAGGATGTCTTTTGCTGTCTTTTGTTGGTGTGTAATGGATGTTGTTGTAGTTTTAGGATCAGGGTCTTGTTTTAGGTTGTTGGTGACTCAAAATGATGTTGTGGTATGTAAGTTGGTGGGTGAAATGAAATGAAATGGTTATGTTTGATCCAATAATGTTCTCTACCTAAATAGTCAATGCACAAAAGCAATATTCACATGCTCTGCACATCTACACAGACAACACAAAGCACAAAATACATGTGGTCTCCACAGATAATAAAGTAAAGCAATAATGTATTGGACAACACAAAAATAGTAGATAAAGATAAGATTCTGCATTCCCATTCATAAAGTTCACACCATCCACAAAATACAAGTTTTTAAATGGAACTAGTTAACAGTAGAATCACAACAAGCTACTTCTAAATCCAACTATTCTACATCAAAGGCTTTGTCTGGTGAACCAGTGCCATATTTGTCAAACACAAAAGGCTTCTTCTGATTTGCAATTCTCTCAGATCTACCTCTATTCTTGTGATAGATTCTTCCAACTATAGAATCTGTGGCTGCTGTTTTCTTTGGCCTGCCTCTAGGCTTCTTTGCAGCAGCTGGTGATGGCAAATCTGGAGTGGCAACACCTTTCCCTTTATCTTCATGTGCAGCATCTTGTTCTTTACCATAGACTTCAGGTACAGGATGAACAACTTCACTTGCAGGATGAACATGGCTTTGTTGTGTTGGTATATCATCATTCATAGTGTTCCTTTGCACAGAATCTGAAAAGAATGAGATTTCTTCTCCAGGTGAAATAGTTATACCAATTTGATCTTCCATTCTTTCATTGAAATCAGCGGCTGTGAACTCTTGTGCATATTCATCCCACCATTTGTCAACAGCTTCATTTTGTTGTTGGATCTCAGCATACTTGGCTTTTTCTTTCTCTTCACTCCTTAAAGTATCAACTAAAGCCTCCATATCCATCTGAAATTGATGTTCCTGCATCATATACACATATTAACTCCCTAATAATTTATTTACAGTTTATAAAAGTACTCTGAATTTATAAATGTACCTCTGGTGTTGTGGTGAATATTTGCTTGCTGATTGAACCTCCCAAGTTGGACTTTTTTGACAATTTATTGACCTTAGCTATACCACCTCTCTTTTTACCAGTCTTGCTACTTGATTCTCCTTTGTTTTTCCCAGTAGTTGAACCCCCACTTTTTGGTGTCCTTTTTTTTGGTAAAGCAGGATCTTGTATGTAAGTTGGCATTTGTTCAACATAATGTTCTGGTATATGAGTGGTATTTGTGGGTTGTTCTGGCGGAGCAGGGTTTGTTTGATAGTGTTTTGGTGGCCTTGGTTGAGCTGGCTTATCACAATTCCTTTTATTGTGTCCAGGCTCCCAGCAATTATGACAGTGCATGATCCTTCCTACTCTGCTAATTTCATGGTCATTTTCAGTTGGATGCCTAATTCTTTTTTTCCTAGGTCTTCCAGGCATTTTCCTTTCCAATGGGGGTAAAGGTTTTGGAAATGTTGATGGCTTCCAATACTTAGATCCTAAGACTGGTCTAATAGAGTATTGGTAAGCTTCTACCCGTTTATTTTTAGAATACCATTCACTAACCCCTAACAAAGGATCCTTTTTCATATGGAAATAAGCAGCCATGGCATGCACACAAGGTATTCCACTCAGTTCCCACATTCTACAGTTACATTTCTTAGTATGCAAGTTAACGCAGAATGCCTCATCCCCTTTTCTTACCTCAACTTCTTGGAAACCACTAGCAACAACATCCCAATGTCTATACAAAATAATATATATGTATAAGTATTTATAAATTTAATTCATAAAATGATATAATACAAAAAAGAGAAACTAACCTTTGTTTATTTGTAAGAATGTTCAATTGCCTTCTAATACTTGGTGTAATGGTATCATCCAAGTCCATAGCTTTCTTATTCATGAAGTATACTCTTTGCATCAGGTAAATCCTAATATCCTCTAACATTGTGATTATAGGCTTACCTCTAGCATTCAATATCCTTCCATTAAAGCTCTCAGAAATGCCATTTTCAAAGGCTGCAGTGCATCTGTCCATCTCAAAGAAAGCCCTGCTCCAACTGTTTGGGTTTCTTTCAACCAACCATTTATGGGCAGCTTCATCCAACAACTTTATTTGTTCCATAATATGCATAAACTGCTATTTGATTGTGGTTGAAGCTGCTGCCCAGAATAACCTCTTGTACTGAAGTCCACTCCATTTCTTCTTAAAATTTGCATAGATATGTCTGGTACATTATCTATGCTCTGCATCAGGTAACCATGTACCAACTGCATCAATTAAGCCATGTATAAAAGATAAGTACATGTCAGTTTATGAGTTACTTAGCTTAAAACAAATATTTGAAAGTGTAAGGACTACTGACCTTATGTGCATCCGATATGATTGTTATACCTGTGGAAAACTAGAAGGGGGGTTGAATAGTTTACCGGTTTTTAAGTTGATTATCTTTTGAAACTTTCGTGTAATCAAAGATCTAAACTAAAGACAATATGTTATATGCAAAGATAAGGAAAGAAACGATCAAACCACAACACGAGTATTTATCGTGGTTCGGCTACAAGGACTCTTTTTCCTTGCCCTACGTCCACGCCCCGAGTATCCAACTCGAGAGTTTCTTTCACTAGTCAACAAGCTCCTTTCACCGGCGGAGAAAACCTTACACGTCGCTTACACGATTACCGACACTAAGCTAGATGTCGAGCAACCACTCCCGTTAGAAGAAAGATATGAGTAGTATGTGCAAGATGTAATAAGAAGTGATAAGAAAAATTCTAACAAATGGTTTGGTATTTATAGCAAAAGTTTTCAGCAGCCTGGCGGATTCGGCGGCACCCTCACAAGGGTTCCGCTCGTGTACCTCCAAGGTTCCGCCGGGTCTGACAGAAAACTTTGCTATAAATTCATCCAAACCAACCATGGTCACATCAACTTATTACTAGTCAAAGATATACTTGTGTAAGACATTTTATAGATAGTCAAACACACAATCTTACTATAAATGTATATTGGAGTGTTTGACACAAACTTTCCATAAATGTGATGTGACACTTTCTTTATTAAGAAATATGAAAATGTTAAGTCTAATGTGAAATGTTAATGTAGCAAGAAAAGATTAGTTATGTAAGACTTGAACTAAAATATAAATAACGTTTTTAGGCGATATTTGTATTAACAATCTCCCCCTTTTTGTTGATGACAAAACATAAACTTTGTTTTTAAGTAAACCACTAATTTTAGTTTTACATCTTAAAAAGAATGTTATATTTAAACTTGTTTTACTTAATTGATGAAAATAATTTTAAGTTAAAAATCTTAGATAACTTTCTCCCCCTTTTTGTCGAAACAAAAAGAAGAGTAGCGTAGCGGAACTATGCACTTGCTCCCCCTTGGTCGATACTCCCCCTAAAAGGAGTGCCAAGTTGGGAAACATGGATTTTGAACCTACAAAAAAATGGTTAGTTGGTGATAATGATACATAATCAAGCATGTAGTCACCACATATTATGAGAATATAATCAACCACAATCACAACTCATATATGATCAACCAACCATGAAAATAAAATAGTAGTAAAAGATGTCATTTCAAGTAAAATTTTACTTTCAAAAAGTCAAAGACAAGAAATGAAAATACCCTCCTACTTATAAAAATAAAAGTTAAAAATAACCAAGAAATAAAAGAAAAATAAACTCCTACTTCTATAAGTAGAAGACATTCAACACATCCTGTTTAGCCCTTTTACATTGCCCTAAACTGACATCAATTTTAAACTTTTCCCTAATAGAATTTTGCATATACTTGTAAGTTAACCATGGATTGTCTATAATTTCCCTGGCATAATGATGTGCTATCCACTTGTAAGTCACCAATGACCCTAAGTTATAATTCCTACTACACTTGTGATCTGCATACAAAGTCTTTATTTGGAAAGACCTTTTTGTACTCATCCAACTAGCCCAAAGTCTGAATTTATAATCCTTTTGGTTTGCAACACTTTTCTTTTCTTCTTCTTTCTTTTTTGCCCACCTCTCTTTTGTTGCCTTACTTATTTTACTAGGTTCACCTTTACATTCTTTACTACCCTGACCCTTAGTACTACATGTGGTAGTCTCATTGTCCTTTTTACCTCTTTTACCAGCATATCTACCTTCACTTACATCCCCTACCACATAACACTAGCAATTTATGGATGTCATTCTGCAAGTACCAAAGTTGGTAACCATTTGTAACTCCATAATTAGCTAAACATTGCTTAAGTTGTGCTGGTGACTCAAACCTCATACCTAAGATTGGTTTACAGTGATTCCATGGGGTTTCTGGATCAAAAGCAGGGTATTGAACACCTTTTTTTGCCTTATATTGAGTATCTATATCAGCCTCTTCAGGGTCATTAATCTCTACCATGAACCAACCATTTAAAGGTGGGATTGGATCATCCATATGCCCAATGAATTTACCCAACCCAACCAGTTTATTCAACCAAGGATCATCAGTGGAAATTTTTGGAATGACAACATCTGAATCATCCTCTGTTTGAAAATCTACTAAATCCTTAACATCATCTAGAGTATCTGGGTTTTCATTATCAGAAAAGTCTTGTTCATCTTCTGGATTAACCAAATTATCATTCTTAAGCATTTCTAAAACATTATAACCACTATGCTCACAATAAATGTCCATTTTTAAGTAATTTTCTTGAGCTGATTTTTCAAAAGCTTGTAAATCTTCATCTGTTTTTAAGGGTTTCAAACCTAAATTCATTGGGACACCAGTTTTAACATAGTAATAGGTGACAGGTGCCATAACAACAAGCTTACGAAAATTATGACAGAACTCTGAGTAAATAACACCTTCAAAGTTAACATATGTACCACACGAAGGTCGCCATCCACATACTGAAGAGGGTTGCCCACGAAAAAACCATGATGATAGAGGTTAATGGTGAAATTAACCATCTTTCAACGAAACTGCAAAATTAGGGTTTATTATAAAATTAGTGCTTTTGTCAATTAATCAATTATAGGACATTAACACTTAAAACAACATTATATTTACATACCTGAGACCAATCGATGCCAATTTTGGAAGATTTTGATTATACGAAATTAGGGCTTGGAGTGTGTGTGTTTGTTAAGCGGGAAATGAGATTTGGGGGAAAATATAGGGTTATAACCTAATTATTTTCCACGTCACATAATCTAAAACCCATTTAAATTGCAACGTGGAAAATAATTAATTCAAATAACCGGGAAACCGGCTATCCCCAGTTGCAATTTACAAAAATTGAGAAATGATAAGCGTAATGAAAAAAAGGGTAAAGTTTATTAAGCATTGTGACAATAAAAATTGTACAATATGTATAATGAGTCAAAATGGAAAGTACGTTATGTATTTATGACTTTTACCCTCTAAAAAATAATAATAACCGATTCCTCAACATTATGTCTTGTCCTGTTTGGTGGCTGCTATCGAGATGTCTCGATAGTCTTTTTGCATTTTGTTTTTATTCTCTATTTATAAAATGTCGTCGTTCAGAAAAAAACGGACAAAGAAGATCAATAAACAGAGTTGCACATGCATACCAAAGAGCACCTTTTAACATGTAAATAGTCATTTTGAACTCAGAATATGCCATATAGTTACATGATCATAAGCAGAAAATAAGATCGATTATCAAACTAAAAGAAAAACATTCAAAAATACCCATCGTGTGCAAGACACAATGAGTAAACTCCACAATGCTAAATTCTTGAAATTAAATTAATTATGAAAAGTACGAGGATTGTCTTTGTAATTTACCCAAACCCAATACTAGTAAAAGCTACAACTTACATTTAGGGGGTGTTTGTTTCGGTTTATATGTGGGCTTATGAGCTTACTTTCGGCTTATATAACATAAGCCCCAATTTTCTGGCTTATATCGAGACTTATGTGCTTATATAAGTATATCACATCGTAATAAACTTATGTAAGCCAACAAGTCTTAAAATAAGCCGGAAATTGGGGCTTATGTTATATAAGCCGAAATCAAATAAGCTCAAAAGCCCACATATAAGCCGAAACAAACACCCCCTTAACCAGTTTTATCTAAACACACCTTTTCTTA
Source organism: Artemisia annua (assembly GCA_014162995.1). NCBI lineage: Eukaryota > Viridiplantae > Streptophyta > Magnoliopsida > Asterales > Asteraceae > Artemisia > Artemisia annua. The sequence goes on along the minus strand of LBNU01004311.1, from coordinate 87,742 downwards.
ATAAAGAATTGGAAATGTAATTCAGTTAAACTCATTCCACACAATTTCAATCCCAAGGTACAATTATACATGTTTTTGTCTATGTACACCAACGGTTCAATCAACAACTCATGCTTGTCATTTTTGTCAATAAGTGCTAGTAGTGTTCATCAAGTGGAAAAAGATGATGGAAACTCAGACTTGCAAAAGGATCAAACATCTTCGAGATCGGTTCACAAAATTTGTGAATATGAAGGCATCGTAAGACACTTCACTGTCAGACATACACCACAACAAAACGGGATGGCAGAATGCATGAACGGAACATTGCTGGAGAAAGTTCGGTGTATGTTATCCAATGTTGGGTTGGGTAAAGAATGTTAGGTTGAAGCTGTGACGTATGCATGTCACCTCGTTAATCATTTGCCATCTACTGCTACTGATAGGAAAACACCATTTGAGAAATGGTATGGAACACCTGCTACAGATTATGATTCATTGCATGTGCTTGGTTCCGCTGCATATTATCATGTGAAAGAATCAAAGTTGGATCCCAATGCAAAGAAAGCATTATTCATAGGGATCACCTCCAGAATCAAAGTCTATCGTCTATGGTGTCCAAAGATGAAGAAGACGATTTTTAGCAGGGATGTCACCTTTAATGAATCTACCATGGGGAAGAAGGTGAATGCTAAGCATTAAATGAAACTCCCAAAAATTGTGAAGTTTGAAAGAATAATTGTACCAAATGATAGAGAAATAGTTGATGATTCTCCTGTGGTAGAAGGAGATTATGAAGAAGAGGAAGTTCAAAATAAAGAACCTCTACAGCAACAACATGAATCAATTTCTACTAACAAGCCCAACAGAAACATTAATGCCTTAATGATACGGTAGCTTGTGCATCTTTAATTGCAGGTGATGATGTTCTTACTACTTACTCTGAAGCGGTTCAAGACTCAGAGAATGAGAAGTGGAAGATTGCCATGAGCGAGGAAATGCATTATCTTGAGAAGAATCAGACATGGGAGTTAACCAACCTCCCAAAAGGGAAGAAGACAATTGGATGCAAATGGCTGTATGCAAAGAAAGAAGGATTTCCTAGTCAGGATGATGTTCGCTACAAAGCAAGATAGGTAGCTTAATGCTATGCTCAGAAAGAGGGAATTGATTATAAATTTATAATAAAGTTTTTTATTCAATGATAAAGCATTCCTCTATTAGAATTTTGTTGGCTTTGGTAGCACAGTTGGATTTGGAACTAGTTCAGATGGATGTGAAGACAACATTTCTACATGGAGACTTCGAAGAGGAAATCTATATGGTTCAGCCAGAAGGATTCAAAGTTGCTGGAAAAGAGCATGAAGTATGTAAACTTCATAAATCATTGTACGGATTGAAGCAATCCCCAAGACAGTGGTGCAAGCGATTGATAAGTTTATGATGGTGTCGAAGTACACAAGAAGCAAATACGACCATTGTGTCTATTTGAAAAAGCTACAAGATGGGTCTTTCGTATATCTTCTTCTATATGTAGATGATATGTTGATAGCTTCTCAAAGTCTAGACGAGATTGAAAAGTTAAAGAGTCGGTTGAAAAGCGAATTTGAGATGAAGGATCTCGGTAAAGCAAAAATGATTCTCGACATGGAGATAGTCAGAGAAAGAAAATTGAGGAAGCTCTGTTTGACTCAAAAACAATATCTTAGAAGGATTCTAAAGCATTTTAGGTTCGACAATCAAACAAAACGAGTTAGTACTTCACTCGCTTCTCAATTTAAGATTAGTGCTGGTATGTCACCGAAAAATGATGCAGAGAGGGCATACATGGAGAAAGTGCCTCATGCAAATGTTGTCGGTAGCTTAATGTATGCTATGATATGTACTCGACCAGACATTAGTCATGTTGTTGGAATGGTGAGCAGGTATAGGCATAACCCTGGTAAAGGACATTGGCAAGCTGTTAAATGGATATCACAGTATATCCATAACACGGTCGATGTAGGGTTAGTATTCGAACATGGAAATAGTCGGTGGGTAGGAGGATATTGCGATTCTGACTATGCTGGAGATTTAGATAAGCGAAGATCTACTACAGGCTATGTTTTTACTCTGGCAAAATCTCTAATTAGTTGGAAGTCTACTTTACAGTCAACTACTGCTTTGTCAACTACAAAAGCAGAGTATATGGTGATGACAAAGGTTGTGAAGGAAGGAATTGCTTGGTGAACTTGGAGTTAAAAAGAAATTCGTCACGATGCATTCTGACAGTCAGAGTGCAATTCATTTAGCGAAGAATCAGGTTTATCATGCAAAGACGAAGCACATTGATGTTCGGTATCATTTCATACGAGAGATACTGGAAGAAGGTGGAGTCAGAATCGAGAAGATTCATAAATCTAAGAATCCCGCAGATATATTGACTAAAGTAGCAGTTGGGATCAAGTTTAATTATTGTTTAGACTTGATCAATGTTGTGAAAGTTGAAAATTGGTTTGAAGACTCCACCAACGATGGTTGACAAAGAGGTTGAAGAACTGATATTTGCCTAAGTGGAGATTTGTTAACTTATGGCTCATATTTGGATAACACTACAAGTTGCAAAGATTCATTGGATTCACACGTATGGAATCTTATCAAAGATATGCAAGATTTACAAGATAAGCAACTTGGGAAGATTTGCTAGTTGATAGCAACTTGATTTGCAACTTGACATGCATCTTTGAAGCCTATAAATAGATGCATTTCACTTTGAGTTTTGCACACCAAAATAACACACAAGCATTCTTGTTATGTATTAGTTAGTTCTCTCTTTGTTCTAGTTTGTAATGTTTATAGTATAAGAAATATATAAGAAAGTTTGGTGTTTTATTCTTGGGTTTCTTTTGTATTGTTTAATTTCAATAAGCTAGTCGGTGGGATATTATCACGGTTATTCCACAACAACACTAAGGGGCATTTTATTAAAAATTAACCCCAACTTATTAACCATTAATACATGTATATTATTAACATCAAATGCAACAAATTATGCTAAGTTACTAACATGTTGATTGCAATGGTGGAATTTATTTGGCTGTTGCTTAACACATGTCCCATTGACGACTTGATTCGATGGGGTTGATATTCTGCTTCATATTTAAGGTGTTTGAATCATAGTACTTTATTTCACTTCATATCTTAATTACAGTTATTCCGCAAGAACAACGGTTCGATATTTGTGAAAGTTAGCTTAGCAAACATAAGTAATAGAATAATCCAAAGCAGACATGTATTAAATGATCCGCACACTACAACATACAAACTGCATATATGCATAGAATAATGTGAATAAGCTAGAAAAGCAATCAACCCCAAGCACCCTCATATGAATAAGGGAATAACAACTTGCTTTGATTTATCGAAAGCGATTAGCTCATTCAACTGAGACTCATAAAGAATTCAATTTCTTTAGACCAAGCCATTTAGCCGTTGTTAGCTGGGTGACAGTTTAGCAAACATCAATACTAAAACAGTGTTGACCAAAACAAATGAGGCTCAAACAAAGCTAAGTTACTTAAGTGGTGTACAATAAGCTTACTTTATAGAATTGCAGGGGCTATTGAGAGCTGAGAAAGCCAATAGTCATACACATAATTGACTTGTAAACTTATAACGTTAAGGTTATTGTGTAAACAAGTCAACAAGTGTGTGACTGGAGAGTTTTCAAAACTTCAATACCCCTAACTTGTATGTATCATTTCCCTCCTTATTTATAATCACCACTCTCTACCAACTTTCCCCTCCAGGGCGATGTGGGATGCTCAAGACCCATATTTTATCAAGGGACATTCGATATTACTCATACTGAGCATAGGACCTGCTCATGAACCTGTTACCTGCTTAAAAAGGTCACAGCGATTGTATTAGGCGCAAATGGTAAATTTGCCTTTTGACTGCGCACATTTGGTGCAACATTCACAGCACTTGTATTAGGCTCCATAAGCAGACTCCGAATAAAAACACATTTTTATGTTGGTCCACTTTGGAGCATAAAACGAGTCTCAATAACCAATTCATTAGCTTGGCAAGCACATCAGTAGTTTGTGACATGTAAGCAGAGTAAACTGTTCGGTGTCAAGTAACTTCCTTATAATAGTTGATGCATCCACTGGTCAATCGTGTATCGTAAAGACATAGCGATAAATATATGAGAACTTTTCAAAATCATAAGTTCTATTAAACCACTGAGGCTCTAAGCTTTGCGCAGAAGTTGCACGAAGCTTGCTCACAACAAATTTCCTCCGAAAACCATCCATGTTCATCTAAGTTCCAATCATCATTAAGCCTATGTTCATCAAGTTCATCTTCCAATTACTCACTTAGCTTAGCTGGATCTTGAGCATGAACAAGGATTGTACTCACCATGGTTGAAGAAGATTACCACTGATGAATGCTATCTGCCTATCTTGTTACTCTAGTAGCATTAAGATTACTGCAAGAAAGCATTCCTTTAATAGCATAACAAATTTTGAGCTCTCGTATCTCAGTTTTCCTGACTAACATCAGGTATATATATTCGAAAATCCACAATCTGCAGCATATTATTTTAAATAAACTTGAAAGCATAAAACCACAATGTCTCTCCATATGATAATAAATATCTAATTATTTTGTCACCAAAACTGATGCATTAATTCTGATTTTTTATAAAACACTTGGTGAGCAAATACATAACACAACTTGTTTACTTTTATCAGCAAGCCCATCACGAAATTAAGATTTTTTTATAATCAAAGTGCAACATAAAAATGATCAGCAGTAACATGAAAGTTTATTTAAGATAACAAAAGTTTTGTTGTGATAAATTAAACTTGATAATCAGTCAGCTTAATGATATTGAAAAAAGACACGTGGCATTGTTTTACTTTGTCGTATAAAACTACAATATCAAGCTTAAAAAAGCTAAGATTAGAAAGTTATAAGGCAAAGTAAAAAAAGACACATGGCTTTTGAAAATATAAAGAAGCCACCTTGCAACTCACTCCTTCCTTCCTTTTAATAGTTATTTCCCCTTAGCTACTTTCCTTCACACAGCAATGTGGGATGACCAAAACACAACTAAAGTTACTTTGTATTCTTCTTTCTAGTGGCGACAACACAAAAGTTGTTGAGGTTTTAGCGATTAACATAACTAAAAGTCAAAAACATGTTTGTTGCAGCAAGGATGACAGAAATAAGTGCTTGATCCAAAACAAGAATCTTGATTTAACCATTTAACTTGACATGTTAATTTGTGAATGCATTCACAATTTTATTGTTTAGTATAACTTACAAGAAGACTATTGAAACAATTGTCATGTAATTACTGCAAGCATACTGGTTGAAAGAAAGAGTTCAACAAAGAAAGCTTAGGAACTAAGACTAAGTGTCTTTTTTTTTTTTTTTTTTTAAGCGGTCCTATGGAACATGTCTTGTTTAGGCTCTCAATAAAGAGAGAGTGGTTTTTATGGGTCTCCTCAGTCGGAAAAAAAATAATAAATAAAAAATGACGCTCTTTTTATTTCCCATTACAATCACAGATAAGTAGAATTGAAACAGAAAAACTACAAACAAATTTAGTATCATTTGTGCTAAGTGGCTAAAATGAGCAACCTATAGGTAAGAGGGGCCTGTGTTGGTACAAATAACACCATAAGACATGTCTTATACGGATACAACAATATTATCTACATTCTAGACTACAATCTATACTAGGGGATTGGGGAAGTGGGGAACGGACAGTAAGACTACACATTGACTTTTAAGCATAACCCCATTCCGTAGCAATACTTATAATTAGCAACTCCCCTGGATCTCTTAACCTTCAAATTCATGAGTTGCAGTCTTATGTTTTTTTTGATATTATTGAGAAGCACTTCTGCAGTCTTTTCCTCTGATTTGAATAATCTATTATTCCTCTCCCTCCATACAAAGTACGCTGTAGTTGCCAAAGTCAATCTTCTAAGGGTGCTATCAATGTTAGTAGTGCAAGGAAATGTAACCATACTTCTTACAATTTCCTCCCATTCATTTGATAATTTACTAGCACATTTTTGCTTTGTCAATGGGATCCACACTTTACTGGAATACCGAAAATTGAAGAAGAGATGACTGTGATTTGTGAGTGACCGCATTGTTTACAAAGAGGTCTCAAGAGGTTATTTTTCAGAACTCCATAGCATCATTATATCTTGAGTTTGAGTTTGTAGTTTCTCCTTGAGAGAACCAAATTATAATATTTCAGTCAACCATTGATTCAGTATGGTTGAGAACATTCCAAGAATCACTTACAGAGTAGTCAACCATAATTCCATTTCCCATTTTCACACTATGTTGCTGCTGACTCTCTTGTAACATAGGAACAGACAAACTTTGCAAATTTCGAACCAAGTTATGGCGCAAGAACAACCGCTTGATATCTGTTTAAGTTGATTACTTTTTTAGTTTTAGCTTAATGAAAATTATTTATGTTATGCTATGTTTAAATTTAAGTAAAGATAAGTTAAGGAGAGTTTGGTAGTGAAGTTAAACTTGAACTATATAATTAGTAAACTCGTTGATGTTGGGTAAAGTCATGAATCAGGGATCCAACTCGGCTATAAAGTAAAAAGTTATAGGCCGAAATGCAAACCTGCTTGCATGGCTTTTGAAAACTTCAACAAGCCTACCTATAATCAACCCTTCCCTTCCTATTTATAATGAGTTTCCTTTAGCTATTTTCTTTCACACAGCGATGTGGGATGACCAAAACTGATGTTATAATTAGTTGTGTCCAACACCATAGCCGTTGAGATTTTAGCGATTAACATGCCTTAAATTAAAAACCATGTTTGTTGCAGCCAAGACGGACGAGGTAAGTGATTACTGAAAGCATATCCAAGAAGAACATAGAACACTTGTAATGTGATTATTGAAAGCATACCAATTGAAAGAGAGTTTAGCAAAGAAGAGTTGCGATCCTTTGCAAAGTAAAAAAAACTAAAAAGGCTAGAAAGACACTCACAATGTGACAAGTGTCCACCATCCACTCCCTCCTTTTTTTTCTTATTAAATTCGGTTAGGGGGTATAATAGTCATTTAACTCGTTTTTCTAATTCCACCTCAAACTTCAAACGTAAATAACGCTCGAACGACAAACTTTTATGTAAAACCGATTTCACCATAATTTTTAAAATTTAATCCTCTTTAATTTGGTATAAATCTTTTAAATTTTTTCGAAACTTTTTTTTTTTGACATATTAATTGGGTCATGATTTTCTTGAAAATTTTATCATTTTCGGCTCTAATTTTGTCTAGTTTAAAGGCCGAATTTTGCAAAACTTAAAACACGAAAGTTGTAGCTTCTTGGCCATCCTTCACCCAGAAATTTGAATCACTCAAATCAGATATGATATGAATGAGATATCGCGCGTTAAAGATGACGTCTTAGTCATATTTAGTGCACACAAAGTGTTTGATAAAATGACTAAAAGAGATGGGCATACAAAATACATTTAAATGCGCTAATTGGTCAAGTTATTGTTCATACCAAAACTATCAAGTTTGTTTTGTTAAATAGAATTGATGAACCCAAACATTTGATCAAATTGATGAACCTGAAATTTTGATGACCTCAAAAAACTGTATCAATTTGAGAACCAATATTTATTAAATTTGATGAACTTGAAATTGATGAATCTGAAAAAATTGATGAACCTGAAATTGATGAACCAAAGTAACTGATGAACCAAAAAAACTGATGAACGTTATTTTTTCGAAAACTCCTAAACATTATAAAAATTAAATGATGAACGTTATAAAAAATAACTAATAATCAATATAAAAAATAACTGATGAACGTTAATTTTTCGAAAACTGCTGAATATTATAAAAATTTACTGATGAACATTATAAAAAATAATAGATGAACAAATATCAAAAATAACTGATGAACGTTATTTTTTCGAAAACTCCTGAACATTATAAAAAATAAATGATGAACGTTATAAAAAATAACTGATAATCAATTTAAAAAATAACTGATGAACTGATAAACATTGTATTTTTATTAAAAAAAATTGATAAACTAATGAAAAATACTAACTTGAACTGAATAACTGATGAACTATACTACAATACGGATTAATATTATCACTTATGTTTAATTAAATCAGTATGACAAAATAAACACCAAAAGAGTAGACACGAATACTGAACTACTCTATTTCCCCTAAATAAATAAATCACCAACCATCAATCATACGTAGTAGAACAACCTTCTTTCTTACTCTTCACTCATGTGTAGTCATGTTTACATTCTTTTCATTTTTGCAACTAACACTTCTTTTCAAGTAAACAAAATCTCACCTTTTGGTAGGTAACTATAGTGGCTTCATCCTTGAATGATATGACCTGTTGTCTATGCCAGAACCACCTCAAAACTACATAACTACTACATGAAATGACTGAATAGTAGTTATGTGATTATGAACTAAAAAAGAAGTCATCTCACAAGCAAAAACTCATTCACAAACACCTCATTATTCACATCCAAACACACACATCACAAAATTACATCTCACATCATCTTCTTCAGATCTATTTATTACCTAACCGTAACAAAGTAATAAACATTTTCTGATGGACGACGATGCCTAAACGACGGGGTTGACGACGGAACCAGAGGGTCTTTAATTTGATCGGATCTGAGATGGGAAATAAACACTTGGTGATGGAGACGGTGCTAGTAACTGTGTAATGGTGGTGATGGTGACGAAGATCGCCGGAGATCGTCTTTAATTTGATCGGATTGGAGAAATAAAGAAGGGAAAGCAGATGAGAAATAAAGAAGTCTAACCGATTGCTATTATTTTTATTAGAATGACGAGCATGCCCCTATGTGTAAATTCCCCTCTTTAATTTGACCGGATCTTAATTTATGATCCAAACGGTTGTAAATACTTTTTAGACTTTTTAAAGTTGTGTCACTTTGCAAAGGATCCCACACCTAGCAAAGAAAACTTAGGAACTGAGATTAACTCACAAACACAATACTATAAAAACCAAATTCAAGTGAAACATGCAAAAAAAAAATAAAAAAAAAAAAAAAAAAAAAAAAAAAAAAAAAAAAAAAAAAAAAAAAAATTCCTTTTTTTTCCCAATACAATCACAGAGAAATTTAAGGAATCGAAACAGGAAACATACAACTGAAGTTAACTGTCAAACTATCAATTGTGCTTAATCCAAAAAGATATACAGAAACGCAATGTTATTTTCATTTGTCAGCAGGCCCCTACGAAATTAATATATTTTCTTTGATCAAATGCACCAGATGGTGCTTAGTGGCTAAAAAGAACAATGATACGTAAACCTCTGTTGGTACCAATGGTGAAATCATTTTGGTTGCTGCTACTTAACCCACATTCTGTTGATTCGATGGGTTGATAACTTTGATATTGTGCTTTGAATTTAGATGTATATGGCGCTTCAATTGAGTTCATATTTGAACAAGGATAATGGCGCAAGAACAACGGTTTGATATTTGTTAAGGTGTTTATTCTTTTAGATTTAGTTTTAGCTTCATCTTATCAAATACAACTGGGCAAATAGAGAACCCAACTCAATAACTATTAATCTATGAGTACATTATGAAATTGTGCCTAGTGGTTAGCATAAACGATATTGACAAAATCGGTTTTGTTTGGTTACTATACAATAATGTAAATGTATATGCAAAGATAGAGTTGTGTTAGTACCAATGGTGGAATATTTAGTTGATGCTTTGCCGAGCAAATAGCCTTGTAAGGACCCGGTCACTTTTGTTTAACTTGGGGGATTTGGGATAGATAGAAACTAAAAGCGGGTTAACTAAAGAGGCTCAAACCAAGCTATACATATCTTAGTTAAAGCAGATCAAACCAAGCTCTTAACTTACTTTATAGAAAAGACCTGTTAAAATCCAAAAAGGGCAACAGTATTGAATTTTTTGGCTTATGAACTTATAACGTTAATGTATTAGATCTTTATAAGCCAAGGTTAGTGACTTTTCTATAGTATAAACAATTATACACTTGTGCATTTTGAATTTTACTTTACGACATACTACATGTTAAAAAAATAATAATAAAAAATAAAAATATATATATGCATATTGTTGATACTTTCGTTAGCATTATTTTCCATGGTATTTTGATTGTTTAATGATTTGTAAGTATTTTGTAACAATTTAAAACATAAGTTACTAATTTTTTTTGAACGGCTGGATTATATAAAACTAGCAAGAAGCTAGAAAAAACAATTACAAAATAGAGTTAAGTAAGGGGTTTTGAATCCAATTGGACCGAGAAACCTTACAATTTCTATTTCTAGAAGAATACCACAAAAACGAAACATCAACAATTTGATCTAATAAATCCTTTTGAAGCATCTTCTTGTCCCCGAAAATTTTGTTGTTACGAAACTGCCATAACGTCCAAACCACTACACCCAAAATAGAATGCAGAGTACTCTTAGAGGCTGAATTAAGACGTGCATGATCAAGCCAACCGAATACGCCATTCAGGCTGTCCGAATCTGGAAGAGGAAGATCCATCCATTTAAAGACAAGACGCCAAACTGAAATAGCCAGATTGCAAGACCAGAAAAGATGAGAAGAGGTCTCAGGAGAGGTGTTGCAAAGAGGGCAGAGAAGGGAAGGAACCTCGAAGCCTTTCCTGCTTAGATTCCACCGAGTAGGAATTCGATCTCTCAAGATACGCCAAACCAAAATATTAATTTTTCTAGGAATGAAACGACACCATCTTGTCTCAAACGGGGATTCTGGAAGAGAAATTGAATCAATAAAAATCCGAATGTCTTTAACCGTGAAGATATTCGAACCTATTAAACTCCATTGCCAAGCATCTTGACCTTCTGATAATTGAACATTCTCTAACATAGATATCAACAAATCCAATTGGGAACCGGTAACTCCTCCATGAAAATTACGGGTCCAACACCAAACCCAACCATTTTGCCATCTGTCTCGGACAAAACAATCTTTGTTTTCTTCAAGGCAAAAAAGACGAGGAAATTGGCACTCAAAAGGGATGTCACCAAGCTAAGCATCTCTCCAAAATCTAGTAGTTGAACCGTCTTTCACTTGACGTTTAATAGAAGAATGAGGGATGATGCCTTTGTCATGCATGTCGTTGATTGCCCCCACAATCCTAGACCAAGAACCAGAACCTCTACATTGATGAAAAAACACAGAACCTGTCGTGCCATATGAACCATGAATTTCAGAAATGACTTTGACCCATAGAGCTTGAGGACTATTAAAAAACCTCCATCTCCATTTTTGGAGGAGAGAAAGGTTTAAAGCCTCCAGAGAACCAATACCAAGACCACCTTTCAACTTTGAAGCTAAAACCGAATTCCAAGAGATCCATGGAATTTTTCTGATCCCATCCGTGCAACCCCAAAAGAAGTTGGCCCGTAAAGATTCTAGACGCTTGTTAATCTGCTTAGGCATAGGAAAAAGAGAGAGATAGTAGACTCCAAGAGAACCTAACACCGAAGTAATCAAGGTAGATCTACCACCGATAGAAAGCATATTTGCTTTCCATTTCGATAATCTCTTTTTGAACTTATCAATAATAGGATTCCATTCTTTAATTCTCGACATGTTAGAACCTACCGGAATTCCCAGGTACGTGAATGGAAGCTGCTGTGGAGTACAACCTGTAAATGAAGCGAAGTTGGAAATTTCACCATTGTTAACCCCAATACCATATAAGCTAGACTTGTGCAGATTAATTTTGAGGCCCGAGACACTATGAAAACATTGAAGAAGACTAACAATCCCGATAATGTTAGAACGAGACCATTCCCCTAAAAAAAGAACGTCATCAGCAAAAAGTAAGTGAGAAATATGTAGGGATCTCACTTGAACTCCACGATAAAGACCAACATTAATGGCATCTTCAACAGCAACATGTAAAGCCTCCATCACCAAAATAAACAAAAAGGGAGACAAAGGATCACCTTGGCGAAGGCCACGATGTAAAGAAAATTTGGCCGAAGGACTACCATTAATTAAAACAGAAGCCTTAGCTGAATTTAGGCACCCTCGAATCCAACCTCTCCAACGACACCCGAAACCCATGAAACCCATAACCCGGTCCAAGAAATCCCAAGAAACTGAATCAAAAGCTTTTTCAAAGTCCACTTTGAAGATCATAAAAGATTGCTTTTGATTTTTGTACCAGTTTATGATTTCATTCACCATAAGCGGACCGTCCAATATTTGACGACCTTTTACAAAGGCTGTTTGCTCCGGGCTAATTAAAGAATCTATAACACGAGAAAACATAAGTTACTAATATAAGTCGATAGTTCTTAAATGCGAGTTACAAAACTAAACATGAAGTCAAAAGGTTAAACAAATAAACGGTTTTAATAAATATTGCCTTTCTAGAAAAAGAAAAGTTTAAATAAACGCAAATATTGTCTAAAGTCATCTCATGATCTTTTCTCGATCTACACTTATGAAAGTAAAAAAATACAATATCTCTCCATAATGATAATAAATACCTAATTATTTTGTCACCAAAACTGATGCATTTTTTTTGTGTGTGTGTGTGTGTGTGTAAAGGGCAATTTCTCCGGTAAATTATATAAAACCCAAAAGCTAATAGGTACAATGAAATGTGGCTGAAATACCACATTAACCTCAAGCAAAAGCTTGAACTTCTAGGAGACCAGATGACATGCCATCCGTCTAAACTCTAACTATTACATAACCAATAACACCAACCGGAAAAAACCACCTAACGGTGCATAAACAAACACCAACAAACATAGGAAACTAAAATATAACACCTCTGAGAGCTTCAACGACGCATTAGTTTTGATATCAATACTCTATGGTAAATTTATTAAAAACTTGTGGGCAAATACATAACCCAACTTGTTAACTTTTTATAAGCAAGCCCCTCACGAAATTAAGATTTTTTTATAATAAAAATGCATCAAATATTTGTTTAGCAGTAACATGAAAGTTAATTTTAGATTAATATAAAAAAAATAAAAAATAAAATAAAATAAAATAAAAAACGTTTAGATGTGCTAAAATTACACTTTATATTTAGTAAGCTTAATGATGTTAAAAAAAAGTCACACGACTTTGTTACACTTGCCTTATAAAACTACAAAATCAAAACTTAGATGTAATTATAAGGCAAGTTAAACTAGTCCATGTGGCTTTTGTTAGTATCAAGAAGCCTACCCTTGTAACCAAACCCTTTCTTCCTTTTAATAATTATTTCCCCTTAGCTACCTCTCATCAGACAGAGATGTGGGATGACCAAAACACCATAGTTGTTGAGTTTTTAGCGATTAATATACTTAAGTTGGAAAACATGTTTCTTGCAGCAATGATGACCAGAAAAAGTGCTTGATCCAAAACAAGAATCTTGATTAACCATTTAACTTGACACGTTAATTTGTGAAAGCATTCACAATATTGTTTAGTGTAACTTACAAGAAGACCATTGAAACACTTGTAATGTGATTACTTTAAGCATACCAATTGAAATAAAGAGTTCAGCAAAGAAAGCTTAGGAACTAAGATTAAGTCAGAAACACAATACTAGAAACCAAATTCAAGTTAAACACTTAAACATGAAGAAAAAAAAATCTTTTTTTCTTAATACAGTCACAAACAAGTTTGCTATTGTACAATAAATTAATTAAAAAACAGAATTGCTTAGTGTTGACGAGGTATCAAAATTTGAAGTGCTAGTGGTAAGAATTTAACATATTAAGTTCAGCGGTCTAGCAATATTAATTGGCTATAGGCCATTACAATGGGTAGTTACCTTGTACCTTGGAGTCCTAATTGGTGTGACTGTACCTATTATAGTCACTTTGTTGGTTCAAACTGGCCTTGGGAGGAGTTTGGACAATAAAGATTGGCTATATAGGAGGTCTAATTCAATATGGATGTACCATAATGAAGGGACTCCCATTGTGAAGGGTAAATGGCTGGGGGGACAGTGCATGTTGGGTGGAATAGAGAGGAATGAAAGATGGACCTTCTTGGTCCACCCAATGCAATGTCAAGGAGGTAAAGGATGGTCATCATGGAGGGTGTGTGTTCCCATACAGCTGAAGCCTTCCTTATGAGAGGGAAATGTAGGTTGTATTGGCAGAGCCCCCCCATGGATGGGAAATGGGTGCCTAGTGATGCCTCTCCTCAAAACTGTCAAGTATACTGTGGTTGCAGGTTGAGTAGCTTGATAGTTTGAGGTAGGGGAAATGTAGCTAGATGGTTTGTGCAACATTAGTGAGATATTTCTGAAGTATATGAGAGGATGAAGTAACTCTAATGCTAGTACTGGATAACTAGTATAGTATATGGCAGAGTCTAGTCTGTCAGATATGAGTAGTAGTAATATGTCTGTTACAGTTAGAATGGATAGATTGTCTTGTATCAGATTTGTGGGTTTGTCACAAATCTTTCTCTATTCTTATGTTTGTACAAAGTTTGGAGTATTAATAATATATCTCACAGTTGCACCAAAAAAAATATTAATTGGCTATATGTGTGTTTTAATTAACTCAAATTTTTTTCCATACATATTAACCGGTGACTTAAAGAGACTTATTAGACAAACATATCGAATATTTAGTTTGTGCTTACATGAACAACTTGAATAACAAACTAAATGTAAAACAGCAAAAACCTTTGTCAAGTTTTCCTCTCTCTTACAATGTCTCCCTTTCAACCACTAACCAGACCTTCATTTTTTTTCATTAATCCCATCTCCAAACACTAATTTCATCATCGATTTCCTAAACCCAAACATCGAATCATATAAAATCAAAAAACCCACAACAATTTGACCCTAAATTTAAATTTTATGTTATGCTCACCAACTGTTTGATAAAATGTCACTTGAAACAAAACCCATTTTCTAGCTTCAAATCGTTTAAGTTTTAATTTTTCTTGATCGTGGTGGTCTGTAAAGTAGCATTTGATGGAGGAGGGTAAGGGAGAGGAGGATATCAATTCGTTGCTCAATAGGCTTAGAAACAAGGTGTCTACTGGTGGAACTCCTACTCCATCTGAGGTTACTGCTGGATTGTTTACCTCTACTGGTCTAAGTATGAATACTCCTACTACTGGTGGTACGTCTACTTTGAATAAGTTTGGTTCCAATAAGAATGGGCACAATTCTGATGATGCTTTTGTCGCTTCTGCAACTAATGAACCCATCGTTCAAGCTGCACCCATATCATATGCTGGTGCAGCAAGTGTATTACAACCTAAACCCATTAATGGTCAGCCTAATAACTTTCAATTTGTTCAAGTTGACAATGTTTTGGAAGGTGTTGATGTTTCCATGCCTCGTCGAGTTGTGGAGAATGTTAGTACACGTTTTGAAAACACTCTTTATGGCTATTTTATCGGGAATAGAATTGCTTTCCCGGTGGTGGAATACTTTGTGAGGAATAATTGGGCAAAGCACGGTTTGAAACGAATTATGATGAACGCCAAAGGGTTCTTTTTCTTCAAATTTGACACTCGTGTTGGCTTGGAAAATGTTTTGGAAGAAGGACCATGGATGATACGTAATAACCCGATTATTCTGAAACAATGGGCCATGAACACTAGTTTGCTCAAGGAAGAGTTGAATCGTGTCCCGATATGGGTTAAATTTCATGACGTCCCTTTGGAAGTGTTTGATGAGGAGGGCATTAGTATTATTGGGTCTCATATTGGGAAACCTATAATGCCTGATGCTTACACTAGTGCTATGTGTAAGGATTCTTGGGGACGTAGTAGTTTTGCAAGATGTTTAATTGAAGTAAGTTCTAATGAGCCATTGAAGGATTCATTTATCGTTGGTATCCCAATGCTAAATGGTCCGGGGTTTACTAAAGAGGTGATTAACGTGGAGTACGAATGGAAACCCCCAAGGTGTGATAAATGTAAGATTTTTGGTCATTGTAGCGATACGTGTCCAACGAATGTTGAGGCTGCCAAAAAGGTAGTCATTGTGGATGATGGTTTTCAGCAAGTCCCAAGAAAAAAGAAGAAACCTCAAGGAGGGCCTGCTCTCTCGAAGTCACAAGGAGGAAAGGTTGGTTTTCAGCCGGGTAAGAAATTCATGTACGTGCCTAAGGCGGATAGGACAAGTGCTAAAGGTAAATCGAGTACGGATGTCCCTACTACATCGTCAAGTGGCCATGACAAGGGTTCTAAACCATTGAATGAGGCTGATCAACCTTCAACGTCTTTTGAAACAAGACCAGAATTGGTTAAGCCATCACTCCCTACTAAGGGTAATTCCCCTTCGTTCAGCTATACTTTCACTACTTCTAACCCATATGATGTTTTATCTAGTAATGATAATGATATAGAAGGTGAGATTCATGATGATGAGGAGGATGTGGAGCTTGTTTATGATGAATCTGTTAATATTATTAACAACTCCCAAACAGGGGCAAGCACTCCTGCTGATAATGTTTCTAATGTTTAGCATCGCCTCCTGGAATATTCGGGGATTGAACCGATCCCCAAAACAAAAAGAGGTTCGGCAGGTTGTAAATGAAAATAATCTAAGTGTGTGTGCTATTTTGGAATCACATGTTGATGTGTCGATTGTCTATGATACGTGCCGCAAGGTTTGTAGACGGTGGCAATGGACTTCTAATGGTGGGTTGTGTTCTAAAGGATCGCGTATCATTCTAGGCTGGAATGATGATATTGTTGATATTGGGATTATGGCACAAACTAACCAGGTTATCCATTGTCAGATCAATACTCGTGGAGACAACAAAACTATTTTTTGCTCTTTTGTGTATGGAGATAACTATTATGTTGACCGACGTGCGCTTTGGAGTAATTTGGCTGGTCATGCTTATCTTATGCGTGATAAGCCTTGGGTATTGCTTGGCGATTTCAATGTTGCTTTGAATCTTGAAGACCACTCATGCGGTGGTTATGAGCCTAGTATAGCTATGCGTGAGTTCAAAGAATGTGTTCAGATCATGCAAGTTATGGATGTTAATGCTACTGGTCTTCATTTTACATGGAATCAGAAACCCCAAGGAGATAATGGCATTCTCAAGAAGATTGACCGAATTATGTCTAATATGCCTTTCATTGATGAATTCCCGGGTTCCTTTGCTATATTTCAGCCTTATAGGATTTCTGATCATTCTCCATGTGTGCTTCGTATCCCTAAGGTAAGTAAGCCTAAACCGAAACCGTTCAAATTCTGTAATTTCCTTGTTCATAAGGAGGGGTTTCGAAATGTTGTTTCTAACGGGTGGAATCTGAATGTCCATGGATGCGCTATGTATAGAGTGGTTAAACGTTTAAAGGGAATGAAATCCCCCCCCCTCGAAAACTTTTACATGAACATGGTAATCTGCATGAACGTGTTAATCGCCTTCGTGTGGAGTTAGATGAGGCCCAAAAGGCTCTTGATCTGAACCCGTCATGTTCGTTACTTAGGGATGACCATGCCCACTATTTGTTAGCGTTTAAAGAGGCATCTCTTGATGAGGAACGGTTTCTACGACAGAAAGCTAAGATTGAATGGCTTGATGCGGGGGATTCTAATACTACGTACTTTCATAAAATTGTTAAAAGTAAGAATGCTCATAATCGGATTGAGATGGTTAGAGATCGTTCTAACGTTTTACATGAAGGTAATGCAGTTGCAGGTGCCTTTGTGTCACATTATGAGCAGTTCCTTGGTCTTGAGGGAGCAACCACTCCTTTAGACTCCCAAGATCTGTTCTCTCGTGTTCTTGATGATGATAGGGCTGCTTTTATGGTTAGGGAGGTTTCGGATACTGAAATTAAAAGTGCTTTATTTTCTATGGGTGATGATAAGGCCCCGGGGCCTGATGGCTTTACTTCTGCGTTTTTTAAGAAGGCGTGGGATATTGTGGGTGGTGACTTCACGTGTGCTATTCATGACTTCTTCTTAAACAGTAAGCTTTTAAAAGAGGTTAATCATACTATTATAGCGCTTATTCCTAAGGTTACTATCCCGAGCAGAATTGATGATTATCGCCCTATCTCCTGCTGTAACGTTATTTTTAAATGCATTAGTAAGATTATTGCTAATCGCATTAAAGGGGATCTTGGGGATTTGGTGAGTATTAATCAATCAGCTTTTGTCCCGGGTCGTAGGATTTCAGACAACATTTTACTTACTCAAGAACTCATGCGAAACTATCATAAGAAGTGTGGTCCGCCTAGATGTGCGTTTAAAGTTGATATTCAAAAGGCTTATGACACTGTTGATTGGGGTTTCCTTAGATCGATTTTGGTAGGATTTGGCTTCCATCCTACTATGATTGAGTGGATTCTGGTTTGTGTGTCTACCACTTCATATTCTGTTTGTATTAATGGTGATCTCCATGGCTGGTTTAATGGTAAGCGTGGCTTAAGGCAAGGTGATCCCTTGTCTCCTTACTTATTCACTTTAGTTATGGAAGTGTTAACGCTTATATTGCAGCGTCGGGTGCTTAATGCGGAGGACTTTCAATATCACCATCGTTGTGAACAGCAGCGTATTGTTAACCTTTGTTTTGCAGACGACCTTTTCTTGTTTGCTAGGGGACATCTTGATTCTGTGAGTATTATTATGGATGCTATGGAAGAGTTTAAGAATGTTTCTGGCCTTGTTCCTAGTATTCCTAAGAGCACTGCTTTTTTCTGTAATCTCCCGATTGATGTGAAGTCGAGTATTCTTAATCTCATGCCATTCGCTGAAGGTACTTTGCCTGTTAAATATCTGGGTGTTCCTCTTATTTCTTCTAGACTTTTATACCGGGACTGTAAATTCTTGTTGAAAAGGTTGAGAGCCGGGTTAATGATTGGCGTAATAAGTTTTTGTCTCTTGCGGGAAGGCTTCAGCTTGTTAGATCAGTTCTTTCATCTATGCATATATATTGGGCTTCGGTTTTTATTCTTCCTGTTCGGATTATCCATGACCTTGAACAGCTTATGAGGGGGTTTCTATGGTGCCAAGGTGAAATGAAAAAAGGTAAGGCTAAAGTAGCGTGGGATTCTATTTGCGTGCCCCAAACAGAAGGTGGCTTAGGTATCCGTAGACTTGATGATTTTAATATTGCGCTTATGGTTTCTCATATTTGGTGTATTTTAACTCGCAAGGAATCTCTATGGGTTCAATGGATTCATTCGTATAAATTAAATGGTAGAAGTTTTTGGGATGTGCCGTATCTAGGGGATATGAGTTGGGGTTGGCGCAAATTACTCCAGATCAGATCCCGAGTGCGTCCTTTTATTTGGCATAAAATCTACAATGGTAGGTCTACTTCTATGTGGTTTGATAGATGGGCGGATGGCTGCCCTTTGCGCGATACTCTTACTGTTAGAAATATTGTTAGATCCGGTTTGTCTCTTACTAATACGGTTAGTGACCTTATTTCTAATGGTTCTTGGAGGTGGCCGACTGATTGGAGTGTTCGGTTTCCTGATATTGTTTCTATGCCTGTTCCTGACCTACATGAGTCTCGTGAGGATTTGATTGTGTGGCGTGATAATAATGGCGGATTTCATCATTTTTCGGTTGCTATTGCATGGGATTCCCTTCGGGATAGAGCGGCTGTTGTGGATTGGTATCATGTTGTGTGGTTTTCCCATTGTATCCCTCGTCATTCTATTCACCTTTGGCTAGTGATTCTGGAGAAATTGAAGACGCAAGACCGGCTGAGGCAGTGGGATGTTGGTCCTAATGTCGACTTAACTCTTTTGAGATGCCCTTTGTGTGATACGGTCCCGGATTCTCATTCTCACCTGTTTTTGGATTGCTCTTATTCTTCTCAGGTTTGGTCTCAGGTTCGGGTTCTTTGTGGTATGGATTCTATTCCTCCTCGGATGGATGATATTTTGGCATTCCTTATCCCTATCTCCAAGGGACGATCTGCTCATAGTATCATTGCTCGTATTGTGTTGGCTGCTACAACTTACTTTTTATGGATGGAACGGAATATGAGATTGTTTAAGAAGAAGTTATCGACGGCGGATCAGATTGTCCAAGCTATTTGTTCTACAGTCCGTTTGAAGTTGGTTACTTTCAAATTTAAGAAGATGACTACCAGATCTTTGTTGCTACTGGATCGGTGGAAGTTGCCCACGACGTGTCTTTCTCATGATGGGAGTGCCGGGTAAGGGCCGTTCTTGCTTTCTTGCTAGAATTCGCCCAATTTAGCACTTATTCCTAGTTATAGTGATTTGTAAAAAAATTATAGCTAGGTTTGTTTTTGTGTTTATGGCGTGTCGTGAACTCTAGTTTATCAAGCACTTTTGCTTGAGGTTAATGCGGTACTTCAGCCGCATTTAATTTGTACTTAACATTAGCTTTTGGTTAATATATTTACCGGGGTAACTCCCTTTACCCAAAAAAACTTAACTATTTATATTTGTAGGATTATATGCATGGTATAACGTACATAGTAATTAAATATCGTTATTAATAAATGGTATCATTGGGTCACACATATATAACACGAGACTTCAGTTTCATATATAAACTGTAAATATATAAATGATCTAATTAAGCGAAAATTGGATTGGGCTTCTTTAGTAGAATTGTTTAAAAGTAATGGGCTTAAACCAAGAACCAGATGGAGAGCCCATCTGGTCCATTAGGATCGGCCGCCTCCAATGGGGTGTGTTGGGCTTGAGCTTGGTTTAATTACTTATTTAAGAGCATAAATATATTATAAGATAATATCAAATCTTTTAAATATAGTAATTATCTCTTTTATATTTCGAGTTTATCTTCTATTTAAATATGGAAGTTATCTCTTAAAGGCTATATAAATACAAAAGGTAAAATAAGAGTTACAAATATTATTTGTTCGGTATGATCAAGAAACAATAATCAATATATATTATCTCTACGTTTGATCCACACTACACGTTCACCAATACTCTTAGAATGCTAGTCATAACACCACCCGAATGTACAAGCCTTTACACCTTAGTCGAGGAAGACGTAAAACGAAACCCAAAACCTTTGGAGAGGGTGTTTGCCTGATCGGTTATGGAGAGGGAGAGAAGGAGAGATTTTAGTTTGTGTGGTAAGTTAGAGGATGAATAACAAAACCTTTGTATTTATACTCAATACAAGGGGTTCTAGATCTTTCTTAACTTGATCACCAAGCTTTGGTTTCTTTCTTTTTCTTCCTCTTTGGCCGATTACCATAAGGGCCCAATTAGAGATTCCTTAATTTTGATTTGTTAGTTTATTATTAATACAATATCAGTAATTAATTAATAAATAACATTATTATTTATTAATACAATGTATAATAAATACATACGTTAAATGACTTATAATCATTTGGTGTTTATATAATACAAATACATTATTTACATTATAACTTAAAGTATCTAAGTGTATTTGTGTGTGACCACATAGGCTCATATAAACTTAGCCGTATAATTATGTAATGTGCCTTGAGCATAATCCATCACTTAATGAGCGGTTAATTTAGGGCGTGAGGTTGCGTGAAAACCGAAGTATCACCAATCCGATTCATCGTATCCTGAGGAATCATATAAATGATAGAGACACATCACCTTGGTTGCAGTCTTGGGTGGATTGTTCTTGTTTACAGTAGTTTCAAGAGGAGCCCCATCTGTTTCGTTATTTTTGGTTAACCCCTTCAGCCGACATGTTAGGCCGATTGCAGTCCCAGCAAACACACCTTTTACCTTCAGTAACCGGCATCACATCAACTTTGTTAGGAACCCAACATCCCGTATGTTTGAGTTTTACATTGTGTATCTTCGCATCAACCGCCATAATCAAGCGTTGTATTCAATCTTTAACTCGCTCTGTAATGTATGGGAACTGGTGGGTGTTTGTGGCTGATACAGGTGAGAGATTAGATGGAGCTGGCCATATAACTATCATTGTTTTTCGCAGGTCAGATTACTTCATCATGTCTTTTTGAGGGACCATACCCATCTACCGCAACCGTTGGTCGTGTACTATTCTCCCTCGTGAAGTTGCATCCCAGCAGGGTTAACCACTAGCGCCCTAGGTTAACGATTATTGAGCACCATCCATTTTTCTTTATGCAACACCGGATGTGTCGCGTCTCTCACCTGTCACACCCACCCATCTCGAGACCTAGCAAGACTGCGACGCTCAATCCTCTGTCACATTTCAGATGATTGGACCGGTTACACACACGTTGCCACTTTGTCCTGCCACTTGATATCAGATAAGTTGTACATTTTTTATGATGTTCGTGGGGATACAATGTTTATATTGGGATGGTGTTTTGTACCGAACTCGGGCAGTGGGTTATTCGCCGTTTTCATTATAGCTTCCCACAATGTAGGTTTTTTAAGTAGCACTTCAAGTTTGGCTCACGCACGCCGTGTTTCTCCTCCTGTTTACACATCAATTTTTTTTTTACCCTTTGGGAATTGTTGTGAGTATGCTTGTGCAGAAATATTTAAGAATGCATTGTGTATAAAAACGGTATTGAAATGGTTTAAAATTACTTCCGATCATATGCATCTCGTAAAAGTCTAAAGGCAACCTCATGATGCAATCATAGTCTAATCTCGTTACAAAACTAAGCATATGCATCGTGTAACCAATACTTGTGATTTCTAATGAAAGTAATTTCGAAGAAAAAAGGATTTTTAATTTTAAAACAATCTCGTTAGATTTGAAAAAGAGCTCGTGACAATTCACTTTAAAAGTCTCGTGACAAATATATTTTAAACATCTGATCTCATGACAACAAGCTCGTGACTTAGAAAACATCGTTATTGAACATTTGACTCTCGTAACAATTTGTGCAACATCCCGAAAGAGAGAAATTCGGCTTCAGGAGTTTGATAACGTTGTGCAGTTCTGTTTCTTCAAAGACCAACTAATAAGCTTATCCTTGATAAGTTGAACGTTACCGGAAATACATTTCCTGTCAATTTCACAACATGCAAAGTATCATTCCGAATTGGCAGTTAGTTTGAAACATTAGTACACATTGAACTTACATTCTTATTCTAAACGAATTGAGAAAAGTCTAGAATAGTTGAAACTAGATCATTGTTGAACGCTTTGAACTATATTTCTAAACCAAATTGAAAATTATCTAGGAAGCATTTAGGGCCCGTTTGGTTGGAGGGTGCAGGAATCAAGTAATGAAATGAATCTTAAGCTTTGTCGTTTGGTTGTAACGTGTACAATCAAAGATGTGATTTTATTTCATTGCTTCATTTCTCATCAAATATGTGGGATTTGATTAGTTTTCATATGACAATGTGAGTCATTCTTTTCCTCCACCAACTCATTTTATTTTTTCTATTTTTTTTTTATAACTGCTATATAAAATATGATACCAATCAAATAAAACTCAGTATAACAAACAAAGTTTTACATTTTCTCTCTCCTACTTTTCTTTCAAACTATATCAAATCCAAATCCGATTCTAGCCCCCTTAACAAACCAAACGCACTTTAGATTTTTTTGGTAAAGTTTAGCTCTATGGTTTTGTGTTCTCTCTCCTGTAGTTCCGTAAACTTCCTGTCCCTTGCTGTTCACTTTTGGAGGGTCACCAAGTCTGCCTTTTTCCGTCATTGCGTTACCTTCATATCTAAGATGGTTAAAATATATAAATTGTTAAAAACCTATTAACTTTTTTTTATCAATAAACTATCTATCGCTATAAAATCCCGTTGCTATGCACGGGTACTCGTCTAGTAACAATACAACAAGAAAAAGAAAAGAGCTGAACCTAAAACAAAAATTAATAATTAGTAAATGACAAATATAGAATTAAAATTTTACAATAAATATATGTGAATAACCAAGATTTCAACAAGAAGTGGCATCTTCAACCTTCACTCGGCACATATACCTCTTTAATGATTGATACGACAGTTGTTATGGTTTTACTATGAGAAATAATATGATATAATACCATAAATCCTTTATAGAAACTGCAACTTATTATTACACCAAACAACAAATGAATTTAGGGTCAAACAATGAGGGTATGGCCCCTTCCTTTACTAGCCCTAATATTTTTAGTTCACACCAATATCTCAAACGGGAATCCGTTATGGAGTATAACGATATACACCTTTAGATTCACCAAATTTTTATAGCAATCATAATTCATATATACTGACGTTTTATTCTAGATGAACGTAAGAGTATTTTATCTGGAAAAAAAAATAGAATCATTCACCTTGAACAATGGAACTCTTTATAATAAGAAAGCATGCAATAATTGTTGATTCTGATAAATTAAATTGACGTGAGTTTCGTGTTATATATCATGGACTTTGCATTATATTAGTTAGTTATTTCAAAAGTTGATCATGAAGAAATGGGGTAGTGCCAACATGCAATTCTAGTCCATTTATAAATCTTTGTAGCGTTTTGGTTTAAATTTGACTACTTTCTAACAATCTATCTCTACTATTGTTATTGTTATTGTTATTTCGGGAATCAAAAGTAATCAAAGTGCAACATATATAAGATTAACAGTAACATGAAAGGTGATTTAACCGACGTTTGTTGTGATAAATTAGACTTGATAATTAGTGAGCTTAATGATATTGAAAAAAGACACATGACATAGTTTTACTCTGCCGTATAAAACTACAATATCAAGCTTAAAAAAGCTTAGATTAGAAAGTAGCAAGGCAAAGTAAAAAAAGACACATGGCTTTTGAAAACAAACAGAAACATGTTATTTTCATTTGTCAGCAGGCCCACTACGAAATTAATATATTTTCTTTGATCAAGTGCACCAGATGGTGCTTAGTGGCTAAAAAGAACAATGTGTTGGTACCAATGGTGAATTTGTTTTGGTTGCTGCTACTTAACCCGTGTTCTGTTAATTCGATGGGTTGATAACTTGATATTGTGCTTTGAATTTAGATGTATATGGCGCTTCAATTGAGTTCATATTTTAACAAGGATAATGGCGCATGATGACGTATAGTCTATATTCGGGTCACGAATCCGACTATTGGACGTCACTAATACTTAAGCCCACCATGTGTGGACTACTATGGTGATGGTTTGGACTCACAAAGGCCCAAACCCAAAGTTATTTATGGTTTTGATATTGGATATCTCTTATTTATGGGATATATATCAAATAACCGATTTAGGTGAACACGCCAAAGAGTGAGGAACAAGAAACCAACAAGGTTTCGTATGTATATATATAGGGCATCACGGCTCTCATTAAAGGTACGATATCACAACCCTAACTCTTCTACAAACCCTAAAACCGATTACTTACTCTCACGCCGGAGGATAATCGTGGGAAACAATCCCACGATAAGCCTAACGGTGTCTTTTTGTTTTCTTAGTACGCAGGTCTCAAGTATTACAACCGAATTGGTACTCAAGACAAGGAACGCCCAACTTTTGTATCAACAGCGCAAGAACAATGGTTTGATATTTGTTAAGGTGTTTATTCTTTTAGATTTAGTTTGAGCTTCATCTTATCAAATACCACTGGGCAAATAGAGAACCCAACTCAATAACTATTAATCTATGAGTACATTATGAAAATTGTGCTTAGTGGTTAGCATAAACGATATTGAGAAATACGGTTTTGTTTGGTTACTATACTATAATGTAAATGTATATGAAAAGATAGAGTTGTGTTGGTACTTAGTAGTTAGTACCAATGGTGGAATATTTAGTTGATGCTTTGCCGAGCAAATAGCCTTGTAAGGACCCGGTCACTTTTGTTTAACTTGGGGGATTTGGGATAGATAGAAACTAAAACCGGGTTAACAAAAGAGGCTCAAACCAAGCTATACATATCTTAGGTAAAGCGGATCAAACCAAGCTCTTAATTCACTTTACAGAATTGAATACCTGTTAAAATCTAAAAAAGCAATAGTATTGAATTTTTTGGCTCATGAACTTATAACCTTAAAGTGTTACTCCCTCCGTCCTAAAATTATTGTCTCCTTTTGACTTTTTCAGTCTTTATTTTTCAACTTTGACATTAAGTATTTTTGTTTATATTACATAATACTTGATACAAAATATATGAACGGATTGAGTTTTAAATGTATTTTCATGTGGTATAATTTCTATCAAAAATTATACAACACAAAACTAAAATATTTATAGTCAAAGTTGAGAAAGAAAGACCGAGAAAGTTAATAGGGGACAATAATTTTGGGACGGAGGGAGTAGATCTTTATAAGCCATGTACTCAAGGTTAGTGACTTTATGTAATTTAAACAATTTCTTATACACTTGTGCATTTTGAATTTTACTTTATGACATACTACGTACGAGATGAGATCAATATATAACTCATATTTGTCATAGAACCAATCAACCAATCATAGCTAACCATTTTTATTTTCCATTTTTTTTTTTTTTTATATTTTTTATTATTTAACACATTGTTTAAAGTAACAACTCTTTTTTTTTTTTTTTTTTTTTTTTTTTTTTTTTTATTTTTTTTTTTTTTTTTTATTTATTAATAATTTTTTTTTATTTTTATTTTTTTTTTTTTAAATTTAAAGTTTGGATATCTTATTTTAGATGCACATTTTCACAATCGATGATAAATTTAGTGACTCCAGTCCATATATATGGTCTTTATAAATATTCATTTAAAGAATCATCTAATTTTCCAACACATTCAAAACATATAAACATTCATTTTTATTGTATATGGACGCGTAAAATTAAAATAATGTTTTTATAAAAAATATCTAGCCGTATTATTTGGTAACCAGTTTCTGATTATGACATTATTGTTTATGAATTGACACATGATAGAATGCCTTTTCTGATACAAAATTGTTATTCTGATTATTATTGTTATTAACACTGTAGTCTTTGTTCAGATTTTACTTCATCCACGTTTATTATAATATTATTTTGAATTTATTTTTTTATCTTTTAATTTTTAAACACATTTGTTTAGGCAAGAATAATCATTAAGTTTAAATATCTGTAAAAGATTTAAAACATTTTCCCTTATTTAACTATATAGAAACGTAAAGTCTAAATCTTTTTTTTTTAAATTTAAAGAATTGGATATATTATTTTCATTTCAATCGTTAGTATATTCTACATTTACCTATAGTCGTAGGCCTATATAAACAATGTTTCTGTCACGATTATACGACACTATCAATTTTTTATTCGATATTTCTCATTGCTAATGTATGATTTACCATGCATATGAAATTGAATTTAATTTTTTCTGATTTTTTCTTAAATTTGTTCTAAATATTTTCTATATGAATTGACAAATGGAATTTCTCGTTAAATACAACAAAAACAGTAACAAAAATTTAACTTCTAATGAAGAAAGCCTGGTAACATATTTATGTATATTATATTGTGTTGAAAATTAATTATAGATGTTAACAAAAAAAGTTTTGGTTGAATATTTTGTGTAGGTTGTCCCAATACAGATCCTCAACATTTGCGTAGGTTTTGTTGGACGCAGGAAAATCGTTTTGATTTCTAACAATCAACGATACATAATGTCCATTAAACCTATTGGTTGCAACAATGCTTTAATATATGGTTCAGCCTTTAAAAGCTTTGTTCTTAAAAATGGATTAATGAATGGTTGGTTCATTAATATTTGCTATGTTCGAAACTATTATTCAATAGTTAAATGGGAATTGATTTGCACACTTTCTCTTTTGATTGGGACACTCCAAGTACCACATCAAACCGTTGTACAATATTTATATCCTGCTTTAATAACTTGTACCGTGACTGTGCAAATAAAAAAGATGAGTGTGCAAATCACCTCCCTTTATGTTATAATCTAGAAGGGGTTTGTATGGATAACTTTTGGAACTATAGAAGACGTGGTAGTTAATGTTTAAGTGTTTTTTGCGTAAACACTAAAATAATTCATGTAAGCAACTTTTCGTTTCTGATTTACACTTTTAATAATTTTGTGTGATAGGGCGATTTTTTACTATTAGTGTCTTATTTTTTTGCATAGATTTTCGCAAAGGATTATTTTAAGATGTTGGACACTTCAGAGTCAACCCAAGTGAGTATTGAAACTTCAAATAGACGTATGTGAGTTGATTCTCATTTGAATAACGGACGGTTGATTGGTTTCGAAGGATTCAACTTGACAAATTTGTGCCACGATGAGAACTTATATATCGGTCAATTTATGATATTAAGTTATATAGACGAACATAATTTCAGACTTACATTGTTCAACTACTATGGCATTCATGATGGTGGTATCACACTCAGCGCTGGCAATCAATTTATATATCAGTTGTCATTTAATTTTTGTTTATATTATTAAATTTTTTTTATATATAAAGTTATTTTTACAGATGACTTGAGGTTTGCTAAATTTATAGAAGCAAATATTGGAGAGATGGAGGTTGTTGCTGATGATGATTTACCCATCATTTTTCAAATCGAACACATGTTTCTAAATCCTTAATTTACATGTTTTTATTTAGGATTTATTTTTTTGATTTAAAAGAAACAATTATCATGATTAGTTTCAGTAATTGTCTATGGATGTTTTGTTTTTGTTTAGGATTTAATTTTTGGAATTGTATGTGAATGTTTTATTTTTATATGTTTTTTTGTTTCCCCATCATGATTGTGATGAATCAGAAAATGTTAGCAGAATGCATCAGAATAATATGTATCTGATTCAATTAAATTTTCGTGATCAAATTTTCGATGATATCTTTAAATAAATAGTTATTCATTTCTTTATTTGAAAAAAACATATAACAATATTCACTTACGTGTCATCATCCATATAACTTTTTAAATAATACTTTTTAAAAAAACTAAATCATATTTAGAATTCCGGATAAACTGCATCCGAATCGTAATTTTAAATAATATTAAAAAAAAAGTAAATCATTTTTCAATACCGGATAGAAAACACAACTTTGAAGTGAACTGATAACCATCAATGCACACGGCTCAATACTGATTACTGAATATAAGTGTGAATCATTTCTACTCATAACATTTGAAAACAATTATTTTAAATTTATTTTACTTATCAAATTATAACCAAAACAATCCACGTGTAAGCATCAATATTTAAGAATCATATAGCCACTCCGAATCCAAACCAATACAAATAAACAAACCAAACTAAAAAAAATGGCAAACATAACTCAACAAATTATCCTTGAAATACGTTGAACAACATATGGACATCTTCAGACTACTCGAGCTTACACATTAAGAGATTAGATCAATATAGAACTCATATTTGCCATAGAACCAATGAACCAATCATAGTCATCCATTTTTATTTTCCACCTTTTTTTTTCAAAACTACATATCTTGCAAACGGTAAATTTTCAAGCTACAAAAAAAATACCAACGCGACGAGAATTAAATCATCTTTCTATAGATATGCATTGTTATATACTTTCGACGATTTTTTTTTAAATTTCCGCTCAGAAAAATCATACATGATTCGTAAAAATCACATATGATTTGATCTTTACAAATCACATATGATTCTTATGAATCATATATGATTTGTAAAAATCATATATGATTCGTAAAACTCACATATAATTTGATTTTAACGAATCACATATGATTTTTACAAATCATATATGATTTTTTTGGGCGAAAATTTTGAAAAAAAAAAGTTCGTCGAAAGTATATAACAACACATGTCTATACAAAGATAATTTAATTCTCGTCGCGATGGTATTTTTTTTTTAGCGTAACGATTTACGGTTTGCGAGATATTTAATTTAAAAAAAAAAGATGAACGTTTATTTTATTTTTTTTTTTGATAAAAAAAAATGAGTGGCTGAGAATGGTTCATTGGTTCTATGTCAAATATGAGTTCTATATTAAACTTTTGGCTACTACGTACATGTTAAAAAAAACACTAATAAATAATATATGCATATTGTTGTACTTTCGTTAGCATTATTTTCCATGGTATTTGATTGTTTTAATGATTTCTAACTAATTTGTGACAATTAAAAACATAAGTATATAAGTCGATAGTTCTTAAATGTGAGTTACAAAACTACACATGAAGTCATGAATAATACAAGTTTGAAAAATGCTGAACGCATGAGAAGGAGCTACGAGTATAATAATCACAAACATTATTTTGTAGAATTATATGTTTTTCTTTTTTTTTTAACTGCTTTCCCTTCCTTTTTGAAAATCATATATTTTGCATAGCCCGATAACGGACGGAGTAAATTCATTGTGTACTTTACTTTACTGGTGTTTTAGTTGTAAATATAAATATCAGGACTTAGATCAACACCAAATGAAACTTGCAGAGTGTGTGACAAGCAGAGACGGACTCAGGAATTTTGTATGGGTGTTGCACAAATTTTCTAAAAGAAGTTTTGTACAAAAATTTTCGATCATAAGTAGTAAAATTTGAAACATAAGTAAGATTTGGAATAAATTGAAGTAGCACTAGATATTATCAGGGGTTGTACGTACTAAAAAACGTCATTTTTTCCAAAGAATTTACACTTCATGACACAAAATCGGGTGTCCCAAGTGGGTCCCTCCGTGGTGACAAGTAACATACCCATAAGTCGAAACAGGTTCGCCAAGGTTATTAGAATAAGTATTTCATCGAAAACAAAACAAAAAAATATAAATATCATTAACTTGACAAATGAATCTTTGTTATTGTTGTTCTTTTAGTGACCACATTAATTCTATTTTACATAAAATGACTGATTGTTAGCTGAATCTATGTTGTTTAATGACTAATCGTTAGGTGGATCCCAAGCTTGAACGAGGATCTTGCTTGTTATGATTGAAAAGCTAACAAATTTTAGTATTTAGCCTTTTATCACAAGCTAATATAAACGCATCAATAAGGCCTTTTGATATTAATCATCGTAAGCTAATGACATAATGCAGTAAGATTATTTTATGATTGAAAGGCTTAAGTTGTTAAGCGAGCCCAAGTGAGAGTAGTACCGGTTTGGGTGACCGACCGGGAAGTCCTCACTTGGGAACCACAAGCTCTAATGAGGCAATTCGGGAATAGAAGTGGGGTTATCCCCTAAGGAGAGGCTCGCGGTNTGATTTTTACAAATCATATATGATTTTTTTGGGCGAAAATTTTGAAAAAAAAAAGTTCGTCGAAAGTATATAACAATGCATGTCTATACAAAGATAATTTAATTCTCGTCGCGATGATATTTTTTTTTCGCGTAATGATTTACGGTTTGCGAGATATTTAATTTTTAAAAAAATGGTGAACGTTTATTTTTTTTATTTTGATAAAAAAAAATGAGTGGATAGAAATGGTTCATTGGTTCTATGGCAAATATAAGTTCTATATTGATCTTTTGGCTACACGTTAATGTGTCAAGAAATCATGAACGACATCAACAGGAGAAATGCAGTGATTGCTCAACTACGCAGCCAACCATTCAGTGCAAACCGTGACACTAGTATTGGCTACTTGTTGATGCTTCAAGAACGTGGAATGCATCAAGTTTTGCAAATCATGCAACTGTTGCGTCAAGTTCATTTCTACATCCATGAGAACTTTGTTTTCCAAGACATAATAACATTTAGATAAAAGGATATAATGTAGATGAAAATAACTATCTGATATGTACATTTTTATGAATTGTTTTTTGGATGATAAACATGCATGGTTTTCATATTTGTGTTATTTTTTTTTACATATGTTACACAATCAATTAGATAATTATGACGGTAACAACACAAACACATTGGAACCAAAGAAACAAACTTATTTTTTTTACATTAATACATACATTAAAAAAAGTGTACATATGATTTTACATCAGAAACCAACGGATCAACATAATCACCACCATCTTTATTCATCTTCTTTTTCTTTTTCTCCGTTCAAGTTCGTCTAGATCCGCAAAAACTTGCTCTCTCATTTCACGGATACTCTTATTAAACGGAAATCTTTTTATAGCTTTCTGATAGACCTCAAGAACTTCATTCAGATTTTTGAATGATTTTTCGCGGTCCATAAGAGATTTAATTTTCTGGGTAAAATGCGCAAGATAGTTAATAATTAGTAAAAAAAAAATATGAACAATAGCGAATAATGCATCTTCTACAAAATTATAATACCTTAACTTCATTTATTTCAGACATTTCTTCATAATAATCGTCTGGTTCTTCAAAAGTAGAACCACACTTGTCACTGTTATAAGCGTCACTACTCTCATAACCAGAATCAGAGTCATCGTCACTGCTGATAATGACAATATTTTCTGCCATTGATGTGTGTTTGAAAAAAGTTATAGATTTCTGATAAATAGGTAAATGTAAAAAATTAATAGCGTACGCATTTATAGAGTGAGAATGGTCAAAATGTGAAAAAAAATACGACCATTAATATTCCTACGTCTTGAAAATATAAAAAGCAAAACAATACGCGCAATTTATATTTGGAAACACGGTTATCTTTTTAAAAAAATATATTATTGCCTATTAGTATACAAATATTTATAATGGAAATCGTAATAATCAATATGATTATAAAAAATATACAGCTAAGGAATGTCACAGCGACAAACATATTAAAATATTAGAATATTGTGCGTATGATATACATTGTTTTTTTTCTTGTGCCATTATGTATATCTAAACATTTAATTATACCACTTAAGTATTATAGATAAAGTCACTGTTATTTATCTTTACTAATCATAACATTTCTTTTTCAGAAAACACGTATATACAAATCATCGAATTAAAAACCGTCAGAATAGTTGGATTATGAATCAAATACATATAATTTAGGATACGCCATTATTTAAACTGAAATCATATACATACAATAAAATTAAAATGTAGAAAATCAACATTAAATTCATTCAATTCATACTTTCACTGAACAAATACAAACATTCACAGGCGAATAATCAAGTCAAATACTAAATAGAAAACAATATATATATATATTTTTTTGTATTCCACTGCGACCTTCTTAACCCAAAAACAATACAAAAAATATAAAAATCATCTATATGTGAATGAGAAACCACTTTTATAATACGTAGCCATACTAAAATTATAATGTAATGTAAGAAAAATATGTAATTCTGATATGTAACCAAAACACAATTTAAAAAAATAAACAGATCCATAATATTAGAAACAAATTACCATGCAAATGTAATTGTTATACGAAACGAAAAAACATAAATAAATAAAATCTTAGTAAAATTGTTTGAAAATAAAAATTAATTATCATCTTGGTCCGTCTTTGCAAATGAGAAACCACTTTTATAACATGTAGCCACACTAAAATTATAATGTAATATAAGAAAAACATGTAATTCTGATATGTAACCAAAACACAATTCTACAAAATAAACAGATCCATAATATTAGAAACAAATTACCATGCAAATGTAATTGTTATACGAAACGAAAAAACATAAATAAATAAAATCTTAGTAAAATTGTCTGAAACTCAAAATTAATTATCATCTTGTTCCGTATTTGCAGTTTTTTTACCACCTCGCTTCGGGAGTGTTTTGGTCTTACGCTTACTACCAGTTAATGATGGAGGTTCAACATCATCTTCGTCAACTGGTAGAGGATTTCCAACCTGCTCCTCCTCAACTTGATCCAACGTCTTCATCTTCGGCATGAATCTGAATAAACACATATTCTGAAAATAAGGCTAATGTTTAAAAAAAATATACATATGTTATAATGAAATTTAAAATATAAATACATACCTCTTCTCCTAGATGTTTTTTTGTGAGTTCTTTTACAATTTATTCATCATCGGTTAATTTGTTAACCGTGAAAACGTGATAATTATAATTCAAGTTGTAATTAGAAACTCGTATCTTAAACACACATTTTTTCCCAACCATGGTATCCAAATCTTCTGGATATGTTTCCACTGGTAAATCCTACATTTAAACATAAACATGATAAACGTTATTTGATATTTTCAAAAAGTAAATCCAAATACAGTTATACCCTGGACAATTATACAACCTTGTCAATTTTTTGCATTAGGTATGCTTGTGATTTGGCAACAAGTTTACAAACATCCTATTGAAACAAAGATAAAGTAGCCGAATCGCTATCATCTTGAACACGTATTTGAACCTTGATCATATAAAAACAAATATTCTCCATTGTTGTTAAGCAAGACAATTCAAATAAAAACATATATATCAACCATTTAATACTTCTATCATCGACCAACTTATCCATGTTTAAATTATCAGTTAGCAAAAAAATCACCAAGTAATACAATAAACACAGATAAGTTGCTGGAGGATAGTTGAGTTACACAATGTTGTTACAAAAAGAATCGAACATTCACTTAAAGTCAGATGTATCAACGCTCCTACTATCGACCAGCTTGTCCATGTTTAATTGTATTGTTTCATACCTTGGATAAAGTTTCGTCTGGATCCCACAAGCTTCACAATAATTTCTTCCATTTTCGGTATTTGAAAATGTTTTAACGATACTTTTACAAACAGTACAAGTCATGTAGTACCATCCTTGATCAGATACAACTTTCAAAATTGTTCCTATAACAACACACCCGCTCGGCTGGAAGCAAAACAAAAGTAAACAAAACAAATAATAAATAATAATAAATAATATTACTACATGAATAAATTAGTAAAAAAAATATACAATAAACAATTAAAAACAAAATGAAATCACCTCTTCAATGTCATAGACATCCTCAATACTTTTGAATGGAAACTGTAAATAAAACTGTACTGGTTGTCTTACAACTGACTCTGTAGATAGGACTACCTTTGTATCTCCAATCTTAGCAACATCGGAACTTAACAATCTATTTAGAGAATAAAAAACTTTCAACACAATTGTTTTATCAAACTTATAAAATCATACGAATTACTACGTTAATGCACAAACTTACTTTTTTTTTAATTCTTTAATAAGTGGGTTTGATTCATCATTTATCAACACTTTCGTGCCGGCAAAACAATTTGAAACTTGCGCCGTAGCTGCATGTAATTAAAAATTATAATATCCTTGCTTATATCTCGATGAACAAAATTAAAAATCAAATTACTTACCATACCACATGCTTTTCTTTGCCATAACTATAAGTATTATTATTCGATCTTTTGATGTTGCATGCGCTTTGATAAACTCATGAAGCATAACAGCCAGTTCATTCCAAAGTGTACATGGAACTCTCACACCACTGGAGAAAAAGATATAACATTATTAACAAAACCTTGGTCGTTCTAAAGTATGTGTTTAATGACATTATAAATATTTTGAAAAACGATGAACAATATAAATCAACTAAGATCTTGTAGCTTGAACTCTAAAAAATGTTTAGGTTTATCTTCTGGATCAATAATAGTGATGTTGTTGTTCTCGACTAATTGTCCAATAACATCTGAAAAGAATAAATCATAACATATACTGTATAAGAAACACATACAGTTCTTCAAATGCTTCATAAGAAACACATAATTCTGATACACAAACCAAAACATAATAAAAAAAACTTAAATAACATCTTACAAAAAATAATGATAAATACTCACTATGTAAGAAATATACATATTCCTTTAAACACTATATAAGAAGCACATATGATACTATATAAGAAACACATATAAACTATATAAGAAACATATATAATAGTAAAGCGCAACACAAAAAATAATTAAAAAATATAAAACTTACCAAAAGAAGATTTAGGGTCATTCCTGTGCCCTAAAAAACTTTCAAAAGGCAGTAGATTCAAAGTCTCTTGTATATCAACAAAATCAGAACATCGTTTAACATTTGTTTTTTTTTTGTTGATAAAGTGGATTTTGCATGGATGAGAAGTCAGTTTAAGCATGTCAGTATTACTTTTGACATTGAAGTTTGATATAAAATGACAATCATCCTGGCGAATGAGAAATTGGAAATCCGAAACCACTAAATTACCAATGGTGGCATGGATCTTCGTACCCTGTTTCATAAACAATATCATCAACAATAAATATTTACGACATGCACATGGATCTGAAAAAGAATATTTGGTCATAAACAAATTATTACCTCTTCATCCATCAGAATCATATCAATACCAGCAACTTTGGACNTTGACATTGAAGTTTGATATAAAATGACAATCATCCTGGCGAATGAGAAATTGGAAATCCGAAACCACTAAATTACCAATGGTGGCATGGATCTTCGTACCCTGTTTCATAAACAATATCATCAACAATAAATATTTACGACATGCACATGGATCTGAAAAAGAATATTTGGTCATAAACAAATTATTACCTCTTCATCCATCAGAATCATATCAATACCAGCAACTTTGGACTGATTAGTAACACCATAATACTGATTCCATATAGAAACTACTTTTACCTTAATATTGATCTTACCATTCGTGCCGTCGATATCCGAAAGCGCGGTGATCAACATAGTTTTGCCTGCGATAAGAAGACGAAAGCAAAACGATTAGAAAACCAATGAACAATGAGCACCCACATTGGGCGAGTATATATAGGCTCAGGATTAGAGTTTCGCAACCGTGACCCAAAAGATAACGCATAATTCAAATGTAGAAAAGATATCAGAGAGGATAACCATCGTTTTTAAAAGATTCTAGAACGTGCCTCTCATACTGCCAGAGACCACGCGACACCAAAGTTTCAGAAAACATACCCGGTTCCAAAAGGTTTTTTTATTCGCATTTTCGACACGTCTATGTTTGGGGAGGCCCCTCAAAAACACTTTTAACGTAGCGACATTTTCTCGATTGGAAAACCAATTAACCAATGAGAGGGCTCGTTTTTAAAATGAAGCCCTCTCATTGGTTAATCGAATCCCTCGATTTGACCAAAAGTGAGTTCTCATATTATATAAAGGGAGGTGATTTGCACACTTCCACAATTGATTGGCACACTCAAATTATAAGTGTTTTGACATTTATACCCTTACAGAGTGAAAATAAGCAAAAATGATGTGGGGCTATAAATGTCAAGACACTCATAATTTGAGTGTACCAATCAATTGTGAGAGTGTGCAAATCACCTCCCTTTTATAAAAGATTGATTTTAAGATTACATATTTAAATTATGTCGGTACATGTTCATGACGTGTCCACTTCACCCATTTGCAATAAAATACTAGAAACATATTGGATAGCCGTAATGTAGAAGATATAGAATATTTTAAGGCTCTATCGTGTACTTAAAAGAAGAGGGATATATCTTTTCTGTAACCGTGGTATCGAATAATTTGACCAATTTGGTTTAACAGTTGCAACTTGCTTGTTCTAAATATAGCTATTATAGTTTTTCATATTATTAATTTCTTTTCAGAACATGACATAATTTTCATCCAGATTTGAATGAATCTGAACTATGGTTTATTTGTGTTCTCATATTTTTTTCTTTCGAACACCGTGATAAAAAAAATAAAAAATAAAAATTATCTTTTTTTTTTTTTTTTTTTTTTTTTCAGATGTGAAATAACTTGAGGATGTATAAACATTTTTTATTGCATATATAATTTATATGTGGACAAAAATTCACATTTGAATTATAACTTACTAACCTAAAATGTGATCTCAGTTTTCAAGTTATATTAATGTTTTAAATTGGACTTCCTAGCATAAATAAATTGATAATTCTTTCTCTTAGTCCGTTTCGTTTCTTCATCATCACAGAATTAATAAATAAAAGCGTTCAAAAAAAAAATAATAATAAATAAAAAGGAATCTTTGTTTAGGTTATTCCAAAAAAATAATCGAGCATTTATTATTAAGATGTGCACGACATAGTCGGTATTGGCATGGTTGTTTTTATTTTTATTTTTCATGAGATACCTTAAAATATTTTCAAGCGAAGTTTAAACTTGTTTTCTTTATGATATTATTGGGTCAACTAATCAATAGGCTAACTTGAAGATGATTTGTCAATCACATAACCTCGAATAAAACAGATGAAAATTTTAACAAAAATATTTGACAAATGGAGTGAGTTTGGTTATTATTTTGAAAAGGAATTTGATTAATAGACCTAATACATAGGCCTAATCATGGACCTAATGCTTAAAATACTTGTACAGTGCATGCACTGTACTGCACTGTACAAGTATTTTAAGCATTAGGTCCATGATTAGGCCCATGTATTAGGTCCCCTATCAAGGTTCTTTTGAAAAATGAAAGTGAGTTTGGTTATCTAGTTGTTTAATAGGTGTGAGGGGTCACCCTCTACCTCACCTCTTCATCATTCACATTAGGTAAATGATTTGCACACTCTCATTTTTTATTAAGACACTCCAATATATACATCAGACAGTTGTACTTTGAGTACAATATGTTTTAACTGCTTGTACATTGAAATGTACCAATAAGAATTGAAAGTGTTCAAATCACTTCCCTTCACATTATTGTGCTCACTATTCACACACATGGGTATGGGAGAAAAAGAAGAGTGGGTGGTGTGGTTGCTCGTCACTTAGTACCCGGTACAAGTTTTTATTATTTATTTGATTTGTGAGTGTGTGAGCCGTATTTTGTAGCGCATGTTTGAAACTTGAAAGAGTGGTGACCATCGTGGGTGAAAGGTAAAGAAATTGGTGATATGCTTAATGATGATGTACTGTTAAAGTGGAAAGTGACGAAGTGGTCAGAGCCGTATAGGAGGGTATGCGAGGTGTGCTGTCGCACAAGGCCTCTAAATTATAAGGGTCTCAATTTTGTTTTATATGATATGTATATATATTCTATAAAAGTGGTTACAAGTATTTTTGATTTAAGTAGTTGCATTGAAAATGCTAGCCAAAACAGGGAATGGATCTAGTAAGAAGAAAAAATAAAATGAGAAGAGTGAGAAAAGTTTCCAACCACACAATTCAAATAAGAGGGAGAAATTTAAGGGGAGATGCATCTATTTTTGTAGGTGCATCTCAAATGTGTGGTTGTGGTTTCTTCTCATCCTTCTCATTTTAGTTTTTCTTCTCATTTGATCCTAACTCAGTCAAAACATTTTAAAATGATTATTTCTTATTTTATCGCTTTAGAACATTGTTTATATTTTATTTCAGGTCTGTTTTAATTATTAAACTAATTTTGCACACAGTCTCTGTAAACTTAGAGACGGCACCAGAATTGGTGACGATTGTATACGAATTTAAGCGGGTCAACAATGTATACCCACCAATCATTATATTGTCAACCCTATATCCAATCAGAGTGCTCATACCATGATACCACTTATATCCAAAGGCCCACCACCCGGCCATATACATCACCTAAACATTTTCGATACTTTTTATCAAGGCTGTTAAGATTGCGATCCCGCGCAGGATCGTTTTTTTCTTTGCAAGATCGAGATCATAGGATCGGATCGCGATCCTACGATCCTACCAATTTGTCATATTTTGTAAACAAATGATATACGAGTCAAACTGTTTTACATTTTTACTAAACGTCAGATAAATTCATATAATATCCTTTTGAAAATGACAAAGTTCAAATTTTAAACACCAAAGTAAGAGTAAAACACAAAAAAGTCAAGTTTCAATTGTTACATTAACGATTTAGTGGAATAATATTACATAACATAGGTCCTAAATGTCTCAAAACATACGAGCCATCAACATGATTTCAAGAAAACAAACGTTTCATAAGTGGCATTTCAAAACATACCCTTTGATTAGTTTAATCACAGTGAAGTAAAGTAAATTAAACTATTAAACACTTTTAGACTATAATCTATTTAGAAAAGTAGAAAACTACGTATAAAGTATAAACTATAATTTATTTAGAAAATGAAACAATAGATCTTGTCGACTACGGAATTCAACTCAACGGGATCACCATTCTTTGTGACAACAAAGGAGCCATTGACCTTAGCAAAAATCCCGTCCAAAACTCTCGTACCAAACACATTGAAATCCGTTACCATTTCCTTCGTGACAATGTTCAAAAGGGAAACATCTCAATTGAGAAAGTCTCTTCGGAAGACAACATAGCCGACATACTCACAAAACCACTCAAACGTGAACCCTTTAACCTACTCAGGTTAGGATTAGGACTTATGGAATTTACCTTGTAGAAATAAACATTATACAAAATAAACCAAACACCCCTTGAACAAACAGACCCTGCGGAACCCTTAGGATATATGGGCGGAACCCTTCGTAGGGTTCCGCGGATTCCGTGGGTCTGCAGGTTGTATTTTAGTTTTATTAAAACAACTACCACCTCCATTTCATTCCACTTCAACACCACTACTATTCACTCACCTTCAATCCCGAAAAACTTGTATTTTCAGCCTTCCCATCATCCACATTTCGAAATTGTAAGTGTTCTAAACATATTTGCATTCCTGATCTATGTCTAGGAATTCTATTTCTTGCACAAAAACAAGACTTGGGGTTTTGCATCAATTTTGATTAAGTAATGCAGAAAATTTAAGTGTATTACTATACTAATCATGTTTTCCCATAGTTAGGAATTGCATCTTTGTTAGCCATTAACATGTTTACGAAAACACCCCATGTCAAACCTTTGCAAAAATCTTCTCACAAATAGGACAAAATTATTTTCGTCTCACATTGTAAATACAAATCCAAAACGTTTTGGTTTAAACATCACTTGCATAATGTCTCTTGAATGCTAAAAGGAATACATAACCAATATGTATTTTCGGGTACATTCAAATGAAGCTACATTGAACTAGGAGAGTTTGGGTTATCTATCTTTTAACTACAAAACTTGCATCACTCAAACGTTTTTGAGAATCAAAATGAGTCAAGATAACCGCATCTCCACACAGTTTTCATATAGGCACACACTAGAAAGTCCACATTTCAAAAGTCATTTACTTGAAACTAAAATGTGAAATTTCATTTTTCTAGGTTCTATCATGCCTCCCGTCACCCATTACGACCATAAGGCAACCCTTAACTACCTTCCCAAACACCACAAAACTAAGGGCTTAACTCCACACCAAGTAGACATTTTTAAGGCTCTAGAAAAACGCTATGTTCATGAGGGTAGAACCATAGACCCAACCTTTCTTGAAGGGAATAACCTTCGTACCGAACTAGCAACCATCAACTTTGAGTGTCTTTTGGAAATAAATGAGGATATTTGCCCTAGGTNAAAATGAGTCAAGATAACCGCATCTCCACATAGTTTTCATATAGGCACACACTAGAAAGTCCACATTTCAAAAGTCATTAACTTGAAACTAAAATGTGAAATTTTATTTTTCTAGGTTCTATCATGCCTCCCGTCACCCATTACGATCATAAGGCAACCCTTAACTACCTTCCCAAACACCACAAAACTAAGGGCTTAACTCCACACCAAGTAGACATTTTTAAGGCTCTAGAAAAACGCTATGTCCATGAGGGTAGAACCATAGACCCATCCTTTCTTGAAGGGAATAACCTTCGTGCCGAACTAACAACCATCAACTTTGAGTGTCTTTTGGAAATAAATGAGGATATTTGTCCTAGGTTCATTTTAGAATTCTATGCCTCCATCCATCTCTCATCCGATGATTATGGAAGAATGTCAATCAAATTTTCGGTTAGTGGCCACCCCTACTCATTCACCTTAGAAGAGTTTGCCCAAATTCTAGGTGTTCCAAACCATGGGACTTGTCTCTACTCCGACAAGCACTCTCTTGCAAACCTTGACACTCTAGATGACCGACTCCATCCTTACAACACCCCACTTGTTCCCAAAGAAANTAGCAACCATCAACTTTGAGTGTCTTTTGGAAATAAATGAGGATATTTGTCCTAGGTTCATTTTAGAATTCTATGCCTCCATCCATCTCTCATCCAATGATTATGGAAGAATGTCAATCAACTTTTCGGTTAGTGGCCACCCCTACTCATTCACCTTAGAAGAGTTTGCCCAAATTCTAGGTGTTCCAAACCATGGGACTTGTCTCTACTCCGACAAGCACTCCCTTGCAATCCTTGACACTCTAGATGACCGACTCCATCCTTACAACACCCCACTTGTTCCCAAAAAAATCCTTCGAGACCATCTCTTTGTCCGAACTAGCAACACTAGGAGAACCCGAACCGGGAATGAGGTTCAAAAAGATCCATTTGGAATGGAGCTTAATGAACTCATGCCTCAATATAGGAAATGGGAAGAAGTCCTCCGTGCTAACGTCATTAGCACCATAGGGAACCGGGATCACATCAATCTTTGCCTTAGCTATATGATATACTCCCTCTCCGTTAGGCAACCCTTCAACCTTGCCTACTATATGGCAAAGAGAATGGCGGACATTCCCGTGCAAGGCACAACGGCTATGCCGTATGGAATGCTCTTGACCCGTCTCTATAGGTTCATCACTCCCATTCCCCCAACTCCTAGTGGTCTTCGCCTAGAGTACCAACTTGTTGAACACACCTTTGCTCCTCTTAGTGATAGGCGAACATATTTACCCCAAGGAAAACGCCCTCATCCTCCAACTTCATCATCATCATCCTCAATGAGTAGTGATGATGGTTTGCCCAACTCTAGACTCCCCCCACTAGAATACCTTTCACAACTACCGGAGATCCCGAGTGCATCGGAGGAGTTCAAGCAAACAAAGGGGATGTTCAAGAACATCGGGAGGTTCCTTGGCAAGCTCAAGAAGAAAATCAACCGTCATTGAGTGCGGGTGTGTAGGAATTAAGGAGTGTTTGGCATAAGGCGTTATTTGAACAATTTGGATATTTGAACAATGTTTGTTGTGTATTGATGATTATAACTATTTGAAACATGTATTAAACTAACTTTGATGCAGGAAGACAACTTTTGGCGAGTTGTCAAATTTTCATGATTATAAAAATTTCACTAAGTATAGTGAAATTCGCTAGCCCCCGGTCAAAGTCCTATCTTAGGCGTGTTTACATGTCCAATTTTTGCATTTCATAACTAGAAATAAATTATAATTTTAGTGCAAACCCACCGAATACTGCCCACAAAGTTAGTTGTCATTTACAGTGACATTTTATATCGGGCGGCATCATTCGTTCCATTCTAGTTACGTAGTATTATTTAAATTATTTGGATACCTGCGTATAGCGATGGCGATAAGTATAGTTATATTATAAATATAATGAATAAATTGATAACTCAACTTTTCCCCGCAATTCTTTATCCGCTTATTTAAGTCGTTATATAATACTCCGAATGTCTATGCATTCGTTGTATGTATATGTTTGAGTTTCATGTAGCTCTCCCGCAACGCTATATTGACATCATCATATCTTTCTCGCATGTATAAAGACCCTCACACTCTTTTATACATGTACAGAGACTCTTACACTCTCTTAATAGTCAAACACTCGCTCCGTAAGTATATAATTTCGACGAATCAAGTTTGTATCGGTTTAAATTAAAGTAAAGTTGTAAAAAAATTAAATGAAAATAAAATTAACCTACTAACAATGCAAAAAAAAACAAATTTTTTTTTAATACATATCAAAATGGATATTGAATTAAAGAGTAAAAAATTAAAAAAAATGTATATATAGTGAAATTAGATTATAAAAAAATAAATAGTTAATAAAATATTTTAATTTAAAATTCAAAATGAATTTTAATTGAGAGACACACATGTCACTCTAGGATGTGGTTCTCTACCATGGTACAACCCGAGGGTTCCGCCAAACGCCCAGGTTTTTCAAACATTTTTTCAACTTTTTATACAATCACACCACATCCAATTCACCTTTTAGGATAGAAAACATCTGAGTCTTACTGTAGAATATCCTTAGGAAGATTCATACCATCTAAAAATCTACAAATCCCATTTCCCGCCAAAATTCAAAACACTCCCTAACCACCTCAAGGAACCCTCAGCTATAATGGAAGGAACCCTTCTAAAGGTTCCTTGAGAGCTGAACTTTGTTAACATCAAACCATCATAGAAGCCTAGTTAGCANTTTTATACAATCACACCACATCCAATTCACCTTTTAGG
The DNA here is from genome assembly GCA_014162995.1 of Artemisia annua. Classification (NCBI taxonomy): domain Eukaryota; kingdom Viridiplantae; phylum Streptophyta; class Magnoliopsida; order Asterales; family Asteraceae; genus Artemisia; species Artemisia annua. Next base: position 43,764 of record LBNU01004311.1, on the reverse strand, counting down.
ATAGAAAACATCTGAGTCTTACTGTAGAATATACTTAGGAAGATTCATACCATCTAAAAATCTACAAATCCCATTTCCCGCCAAAATTCAAAACACTCCCTAACCACCTCAAGGAACCCTCAGCTATAATGGAAGGAACCCTTCTAAAGGTTCCTTGAGAGCTGAAATTTGTAAACATCAAACCATCATAGAAGCCTAGTTAGCATTTAAGTACAACACTATCTCTTCTTCCTTTCTTTCATTGGATTGACTTCCAAAAACACTTGAGAACCTTATTTAACTCATCAAATCATTACAAACCTCCATTTTTGAATGGATAATCATTTAATCCAAACACCCCTTCCAACATATCACCAATCCTATAAATTCAACCATCTTCATTCAACCTCAAATCACAACTTCACCAACTTAAATCCTTACCTTGATCATCCAAAAACACTACCTAAACCATGACAAAGTCACCCTTCAACTCACAACCTTCAAGACCTATTCGAAGAACCGCTCGAATTAAGTGTCAAACCATTTTGCCACATCAAACAATCACCAATCAACACAACCCAAACCATTACTCTTTCCATCCTCTCTTCCAAGACATCCATGGGTCCTCTTTAATGGAGAACCGTCACTTTGAGAAAATATTAACCCAATTCCACCACCCATTCCAAACCTTTCGACTCATTCTTTCCCTCCTATGAGGAGATCGAAAGAATGGTTGAAAACGCATTTACATCAAGCAATGGACCTCCAAAAAACCTTGCTTGAATCCATTCCAAAATACACCACCCACCGCGCTCCAGAACACTCTCATTCCAAACAACCCTCTCCACTCCCCGTCATTGCT
>LBNU01004311.1:27792-42914 GCA_014162995.1 Artemisia annua | reverse complement strand
GAATTAGTGTCAAACCAATTTGCTCACATCAAACCATCACCCTAAGCTCCTCATCCTCGGATGAATTCTCATCACCAATCAAGAATGAGCACTTCTTAAACCTAGCTACTCCAACTCCTTCACCCTTGGACCCAATTGAGCTCACCACTCCACCACCTACAACATCACCCGTAGACCCAACACCACCAAGTGCTCCAACTCAACCATCCAAAACTCCATCACCATCACTACCACCAAAATTACCACCCATGGAGTTATTTGGATCTCCACCTTCATCACCACATCCATACATTGAGGATCTAAATGATCTTCCACCAAGATCACCCAATCCTCTCCATCCATTTGATCACAATTCCAAACCCACACCAAAGCCATTATTTGAACCCAATGTGCCTTTGGAAAACCACCAATCAACACAACCCAAACCATTACTCTTTCATCCTCTCTTCAAAGACATCCATGGTCCTCTTTATGGAGAACCTCACTTTGAAGAAAATATTCAACCAATTCCACCACCATTCCAAACCTTCGACTCATTCCTTCCCTCCTATGAGGAGATCGAAAGAATGNCTCTTTATGGAGAACCTCACTTTGAAGAACACGTCCAACCAATTCCACCACCATTCCAAACCTTCGACTCATTCCTTCCCTCCTATGAGGAGATCGAAAGAATGGTTGAAAACCATTTACATCAAGCAATGGACCTCCAAACAACCTTGCTTGAATCTATCCAAAATCCACCACCACCCGCTCCAAACAACCCTCTTCCAAACAACCCTTCTCCACTCCCTCATTGCTCACAATGTGAGCACATGATCAAACTTGGTGAGAGCATCAAAACCTTGCTTCACCAATTTCATAATGAAACCCGCTACACTCTTCAACACATCCTAGAGCGTTTGGATGCTCTCTCCCATCCAAACCATCCCTAGAGCTCATCTTTGGAGGCCGTTTGCCCCAACTTAGGAAGTGTTGGAAGTCCCTACTTATAGAAGTAGGAAGTTGTTTTTCATTCTTAGTTTATGTTTTACTTTTTGTTCTATTTATAAAAGTAGGAGGGTACCATTCATTTTCATGTTAGTTGACTTTAGAAAGTCAACATTTTCTAGAAATGAAGTCTTCTTACTTGTTTTATGGTTAAATATGTATGAGTTATGTTTGTAAACTTGTCTCATATTATGTGGTGACTACATTTGTTTGTCTCCANCGTTTGGATGCTCTCTCCCATCCAAACCATTCCTAGAACTCATCTTTGGAGGCCGTTTGCCCCAACTTAGGAAGTGTTGGAAGTCCCTACTTATAGAAGTAGGAAGTTGTTTTTCATTCTTAGTTTATTTTTTACTTTTTGTTCTATTTATAAAAGTAGGAGGGTACCATTCATTTTCATGTTAGTTGACTTTAGAAAGTCAACATTTTCTTGAAATGAAGTCTTCTTACTTGTTTTATAGTTAAATATGTATGAGTTATGTTTGTGTTGGCTAACTTGTATCATATTATGTGGTGACTACATATGTTTGTCTCCAACTAACATTTTTTTTGTAGGATCAAAATCCATGATTCCCTATTGGTACTCCATTTAGGGGGAGTATCGATCAAGGGGGAGCATGTGTTCCGCTACGCTACTCTTCTTTTTGTTTTGACAAAAAGGGGGAGAAACATATCTAAACTTAGGAACGTAATGACAATGACTTTTACGTTAAAACAAGTTTATATATAAGCGTTTTTAATGACTTAAAACTAAAACGAGTAATCTACTTAAAAACGAAGTTTATGTTTTGTCATCAACAAAAAGGGGGAGATTGTTAATACAAATATCGCTTAAAAACGTTATTTATATTTTACGATCTTTGCTAAGTTTTGTTAACGACAAAGTATAAACTTTAGCTTTTGGTAAAATACAATTTTAGTTTCAAGTCTTGCATAATCTTTGTTTTGCTACATTTTACTTTTCATATTTTAAATATATATACAACACAAACATTTTCATATTTACTTAAAACATAATTTGTCACATCATGGTAATAAAACATTTGTGTGTTTTACTAACCAAAGTTATGGAAATAAGTCAACACTTGAGTCTTGATGTGACATTACATTGTAAGGAAGTAAATGAGTCTTACAAGCCTTAATATGTAGTATAAATGTGTTGCATAGCTAGCTAATATAAGACTTGTACTAGGAAGTTAAGTCTTGTCACATCTCATCATTAGGTTTAGTAACTTAGCACATTGATTGTGATCTTGTGTGTTTGACCTTCTCTTTACCTAGTCTACAAGCCATGCATGTGGGAAGGAGTTAAGGTTGATGTGACTTAACATTGGTTTGGAAGTTAAGGTAAGACCATTTGACTGTCAGACCTGGCGGCACCCTCGCAATACACGGGCGGAACCCTTGGGAGGGTTCCGCGGGTTCCGCCAGGCCAAATGTTCTTTTGCCTATAAATACCAAACTACTTGCTAGCTTTTATTTTTCATCACTTCTTATCATTTTTCACACACATTCATATTATCCCTCATCTAACCATTAACCATTTCATTGTTGTGAAGTTTCTCATTGTAGCAAAGAAAGTTCACTAACTCATTTTGGTTTCAAGCTTTCAACAAGAAGTTGCAAGTCTTGATAACTAAACTATTGTGTAGATTTCTTCAAGTCTATACTTCTCATTCATTGTGTGTATAGTTGTGATCGGTTAGTATTTGTATAGTGTTTATTTAGAAGTTAGTTACCATACGTGGAGTAGTGGTTCTCTTTAAAGCTCATAGAAGGTACTTGTGGCCTTTCGTTCCCATTAGCTTGTTTCACCCCATATCTTGTGTGCTAATTAAAGATGTTAGGTTTAGCCGATGAGTAGTTCTTTTTCTTCTCGAGAGAATCTTTGCTTGGGAATTTGGGTACACATCATGGATACACGTCAATTGAGTTGTATTGTATATTGTTGAATAAGCGTAGTACGCATGTGGTTTCGGAGCTACCCAAAAGCCCGTATTAACAATTTGAAACATGAAAATGAGTGTTTTCAAGCTGAAAACTCTAAAATCAAAAAACACTACAAAGAGTTACATGATTCTTTCAAGATCTCACGTGTTAAATCAAATGAAAAAGTGACTTCTTTGTTAAATGAAATTGAGAATCTAAAGACTCAGGTGAAAGGGAAAATGCTAGTCACTACATGTGATTGCAATATCTCCAATGTTACTAAAGCTAAAAGGACTATTGCTGATGCCATTAATATTCCTCTTCCCCTTAGGAATAATGCGTTTGTTCATAGTGAGTACCTTAGGTATCTTAAGGATTGCCTAGATATTCTTTGCGAGACCATTGAAGAGGTTAGAATGGTGAGACCTATGGACATTGGCATTCGTGATGTGTATTATATCACCAACAGATCATATGAGCTCTTAGATTATGCTATTGGTACATGTCCTAAAGCTGTTTGCATGCGTGATAAGACTGATGATTTTCCCTCTAAGGTTAAGAACAAGCATGTCACATTTAAAGTGCCCTTAACATCAGCAGAACATAGCACATCTTACACTAGAAAACAATCAGCAGTTTCTCATTCTAATGTTCCCATCATTAATTCTACAGGAGTAAAAGTTGACACTAATGCTAGCAAGTCAAAGCCTAGTTACAATACAAGGAATGATAGGACTTCGCCAGCTAAAAGTACTTAAGGAAAGAGAGTAGAAGACCACCTTAGGAACAATAATACTGATTTGAATGTTGTGAATCGTGTTGATTCTAGTATTAGCTTTAGGCGTACTGTAATTAATTCGATTTCTAAAACCATGTGTGAGATCTGTAATAACTCTTTAAATTCTGGTAATCATGATGTGTGTGTTAAGACATGTTTGAATGCTTCTATTGAATCCCCTGGTTGTCATGCTGTTTATTATAAACGTGAAAAACATGTTTGGAAAGCCACATGAAGGAAGTTTACTAATGTTGGCTATCATTGGAGACCCATTGGAAGATTAGTATCAATAGGAAATCCTCGCCCCTTTGCTAAACAGTTTCGTCCCAAGGCCTATGAAAGTAGGGTCTGGAAGGAGACTGGTAGAACTTTTCCTATAAGTACCCAATGCGCTAAACATAAGTCTAGTCCCCCTGCACACCATGTTATGTCTAAGGATGCTCATAATAATTCCTCTTATGTTGCATTTAACAATGTCTATGCTAACCAATCGGACCCCACTTCTGGTTGGGGATCCAAGTTTTTCCGTTATCCATATTTGTCTGGTTCCAAATGCAGGTTGTACAAATCGCCCTGTGGTATTTGGACTCAGGCTGCTCAAAACANCACACCATGTTATGTCTAAGGATGCTCATAATAATTCCTCTTATGTTGCATTTAACAATGTCTATGCTAACCAATCGGACCCCACTTCTGGTTGGGGATCCAAGTTTTTCCGTTATCCATATTTGTCTGGTTCCAAATGCAGGTTGTACAAATCGCCCTGTGGTATTTGGACTCAGGCTGCTCAAAACATATGACGGGGGATCGCTCGCGGCTCAGAAATTTCATGAAAAAGTTTATCGGGACAGTTAGATTCGGGAACGATCATTTTGGTGCTATAATGGGTTATGGAGATTATGTGGTTGGCAACAGCGTGAATTAAGATTTTATTATGTAGAAGGGCTTGGGCACAATTTGTTCTCCGTTGGTCAATTTTGTGATTCAGATCTAGAAGTTGCCTTCAGAAAACACTATTGTTATGTTAGAAGATTGGATGGTGTGGATCTTCTGAAAGGCAGACGTGGCACAAACCTCTACACTATATCCATTGAAGATATGATGCAAGCATCTCCAATCTGTCTACTATCCAAAGCCTCTAAGAACAAATCATGGTTGTGGCATCGTCGTTTGAACCATTTGAACTTCGGTACCATCAATGAACTTACTCGCAAAGATCTTGTTCGAGGCATGCCCAGGCTGAAGTATGAAAAAGATCATCTGTGCTCCGCGTGTCAACTTGGTAGAAGCAAGAAACATACTCACAAACCCAAAACTATCAACACCATAATGGAAGTTCTTCATACCCTTCACATGGACCTTTGTGGTCCCATGAGAGTGCAAAGCATATTTGGAAAGAGATATGTGTTAGTGATCGTCGATGACTACTCTCGTTTCACATGGGTTAAATTTCTCAGATCCAAGGATGAAACACCTGAAATCATCATCAAATTAATCAAGCAGCTGCAAGTTGGACTCAATAAAATTGTTAGATTTGTTCGCACAGATAATGGAAGAGAGTTTGTCAATCAGCAACTTTCCCAGTTCTATGAAGATCAAGGAATTACTCATCAAAGGAGTATTCCATGAACACCTCAGCAGAATGGAGTAGTTGAAAGACGAAACCGTACACTTGTAGAGGCAGCACGAACTATGTTGATCTTCTCCAAAGCTCCTATGTACCTATGGGGAGAAGCAATTGCAACTGCTTGTTACACCCAGAATAGATCACTGATACATTCCCTCCACTACAAAACACCTTATGAGCTAGTGCATGGAAGAAAACCCGATCTCTCATTCCTTCGAGTGTTTGGTGCATTGTGCTACCCAACCAACGATAGCGAAGATCTAGGAAAGCTCAAAGCGAAAGCAGATATTGGAATTTTTGTTGGCTATGCACCTAACAAGAAGGGTTACAGAATCTACAACAAAAGAACCCGACAAATCATGGAAACTATCCATGTCACGTTTGATGAGCTGACCGAGCAAACGGTTCCTGAATACTCCAGTTCAGGACCCGCATCTAATCTTTGGACTCCTGGACCAATCAGTTCAGGACTTTTACAAATCTCAACCACAGATGCTCCTTCTGTACCACCTTCTAGTGAGGATTTGAAGAAGCTGTTTGTTCCAATGTATGATGAGTATTTTGAACCCCAACAGAGAGTCGAACCAGAACAACAAGTCATAGGCCCGGATGCTGCTGCTAATGATGAACCTCAACCTACAAACGAGCATACCATCTCCATCTCTCTAAGCCATAATGCTCCATCATCCAGTCATACCAATCCCACTGATCAACATTCTTCAATTCCTTAAGAGGAAGCATCTGATAACACATTTGAAGTGAATCCTTTTACTCAACCACCTGATGAACCATTTGTCAACATTTTCACTCCTGAACCATCTACTTTGGCAACCTCCTCAGAAGATTCTAACACTGCTACTTCAATTCCTAGTCATCAACTTCATGAGCATATAAGGAAATGGACAAACGATCACCCGATTGACAACATCATTGGTAACCCATCCAGGCCGGTATCTATACGACGACAACTTGCCACAGATGCTTTATGGTGTTTCGTTGTCAACGTTCTGTCCAAAACAGAACCAAAGGATTATAAAGATGCTTTAACTAAAATGTCCTGGTTCACTGCAATGCAAGATGAAATCCATGAATTTGACAGACTAGATGTGTAGGAACTAGTGCCCCCTCCCAACTGTGCAATGATCATCGCCCTCAAATGGATCTTCAAAGTAAAGCTTGATGAATATGGCGAAGTGTTAAAGAACAAAGCTCGACTTGTGGCCAAAGGGTACAGACAAGAAGAAGGCATCGACTTTGAGGAATCATTCGCACCAGTTGGCAGAATTGAAGCTATCAGAATCTTCCTTGCCAATGCAGCTAGTCAGAACATGGTTGTCTACCAAATGGACGTGAAAACTGTCTTTCTCAATGGTCACTTAAAGGAAGTGGTGTATGTAAGTCAACCAGAGGGGTTTGTTGATCCTGAACGCCCAAATCATGTCTATCGATTGAAGAAGGCACTATATGGTCTTAAACAAGCACCCAGAGCATGGTACGATACTCTGTCCAAATTTCTCATAGCCAACCAATTCACCAAAGGAGTTGTTGATCCTACCTTGTTCACAAGAAAGTTGGGAGAACATCGTCTCCACGTTCAGATTTATGTGGATGACATTATCTTCGCATCTGCCGATCCATTGGAATGTGATAGGTTTGCACAAGAGATGAGTACTGAATTCCAAATGTCCATGATGGGGCAAATGACTTTCTTCTTGGGACTTCAGATATCTCAAAATCCACACGGTATCTTCATCAATAAATCCAAGTATGCAAGTGAAATTCTAAAGAAATTTGGATTTGAATCATGTGAATCTGTTGACACTCCAATGGTGGAAAGAACAAAGTTGGATGAAGATGTTGAAGGAGCACTTGTCGACCAAACCAAATATCGAAGCATGATCGGATCATTAATGTACCTCACAGCTAGCAGACCTGATCTCTTATTTGTGGTTTGCATGTGTGCTCGTTATCAATCCAAACCTACAAAGAAGCATTTAGAGGCAGTCAAAAGAGTCTTTAGGTATCTTCAAGGAACTATTCACATGGGCCTTTGGTATCCAAAATACACTGTAATGGCTCTCACTGCCTACTCTGATGCTGATCATGCGGGTTGCCAAGATACTCGTCGAAGTACTTCAGGTGGTGCTCAATTTCTAGGAGATAAGCTGGTTAGCTGGTCATCAAAGAAGCAAATAAGTACATCAATCTCCTCAACAGAGGCTGAATACATTGCCTTGTCATCCTGCTGTGCTCAAATCCTTTGGATGAGGTCTCAATTATCTGACTATGGTTTTATTTACAACAAAGTTCCGATGTACTGCGACAACAAAAGTGCCATAGCTCTTTGCTGCAACAACGTCCAGCACTCTAGATCAAAGCACATCGACATTCGACATCATTTCATCAGAGAACAAGTGGAAAAGGGAATCGTGGAACTCTACTTTGTGAGGACGGAATTTCAGCTGGCTGATATCTTCACTAAGGCACTCCCTAGAGAACGGTTTCAATTCATTCTCCCGCGCCTTGGAATGAAGTGTATCACTCCTGAATCACTCAAAAGTCTTCACAAAGATAACGAGGAGTAACTGATTCACTTCACATATCCTTATACACGTAACATTGGTTTGCTATTACTTCAGATAGCAACCCGGCTTTCAAAACCTGTGTAAAAACACGTTACATGGTTTTCACTATGTGTGGATTATCCGAAATGTTGTACGCTTCAGTGCAACCTTTCTAGTAAAAGAAGAGAAGTCTTCTTTTCCCAAAATCTCTTTCTTCTAAAATTCTTCAAAAGAGATTTTGTGGTGTACAAGGTGGCCATCGGTCTTAAATTTTCTCGTATACGTTACCACTCACATTAATGGCTATTAAACGTAAAAATGAAAAAACGGGTCATTAATTGAGGGGGAGCGTATGTGCTCAAAATTTCTGCACCTTTAAAAACTTTGTGCACCAGCTACAGTGAAACTCAAAAAGTGTCTCAAAAAAATCAAGTAAACGTTTAAAAATTTTGTCACATGTCTCTCCAATGTTTTTTTCGAAAGTCATTTAAATCAATTGGGATCACAAAATCTCAAAAGATTTGAAATTTTATGATCGGGGGAGAGAATGTGATTTAAATATAAAAACTGATTTAAAAGTGATGTTTTGAACTCATAAAGATGCTTTTGGACTTTCGAGAACGCTCCCTTATGTGCTAAAATGGTAAAGATTTTGGATTTTAAGCAAAGCACATCTTAAGGGGGAGCAAGTGATTATATGTGATGTTTTTGGACTCAAAAAGAAGTTTTGGACTCAAAAGATAGCTCCCATATGTGCTCAAATTTTCAAAGATTTTGGATTATGATCAAAGCACATACTGAGGGGGAGCAAGTGTTGAAAAATGTTGAATAAACGATCTCGAATGAAAGCTCACCCGTATGTGCCAAAGTTTTAAAAACTTTCAAAATTGATTCAATCAATGTGCACATATTGAGGGGGAGCAAGTGGCTANGATTATATGTGATGTTTTTGGACTCAAAAAGAAGTTTTGGACTCAAAAGATAGCTCCCATATGTGCTCAAATTTTCAAAGATTTTGGATTATGATCAAAGCACATACTGAGGGGGAGCAAGTGTTGAAAAATGTTGAATAAACGATCTCGAATGAAAGCTCACCCGTATGTGCCAAAGTTTTAAAAACTTTCAAAATTGATTCAATCAATGTGCACATATTGAGGGGGAGCAAGTGGCTAAGAGTCTTTCGCGTGTTTTTACAATAATGAGTAAAAACCGTGAAATGATTATGACTCAGAATTTGACTAATGAATTGACGAAACATTAAAAGTCGTGAATCGAAAAGACTAGTTCTGGCCGGGTAATAATTTCAAGCTGGTCTAACCAGTGATGTAAACGTGTCTCGAAGAGGACTAGTCCAAGTAGAAAGTACCGGTTTCGAGAAACTCTTTTTAGATGTATGCTTTGACGGGTCTAACTTCCTTTTTAAGGAATGTTAACAACTTCAAGTTGGTTATTAGGGCTAGTTATCACCTAAAAGCTGATAATGGATCCCTTTAACTAAGCAACGTAAACGTGTCCCTCGGGTATATGTCGATTAAGAGCCGATCAATTCAAAATAAGTGCAACTCACCCCGACATGTGCAAATTTCTTTCTTCCTATGAGCACATGTTAAGAGGGGAGCATTTGGAAAAATGATAAAACTCTCAAANGACGGGTCTAACTTCCTTTTTAAGGAATGTTAACAACTTCAAGTTGGTTATTAGGGCTAGTTATCACCTAAAAGCTGATAATGGATCCCTTTAACTAAGCAACGTAAACGTGTCCCTCGGGTATATGTCGATTAAGAGCCGATCAATTCAAAATAAGTGCAACTCACCCCGACATGTGCAAATTTCTTTCTTCCTATGAGCACATGTTAAGAGGGGAGCATTTGGAAAAATGATAAAACTCTCAAAGTGTCAACAAAATGTGTTTCTTATTCATAAACACTTTGAGAGAATTTTCAATGATTTGGTTATGTGATGATTGTGGAAAAATACCAAAAGACCGACCAATTTACTTAAAAAGCACGGAGTTATAAGGATGGTTAGGTTAGGTCTATGTTCCCATGATCCTCCAGAACCGGAGGGATCTTCCCAGGGACAATCCAATAGATAGATTAGAAGTCCTTAGGAATGATTGAAAAAAGGAGAAAAGTGAGAAAAGGAAGAGTGCCGACTAAGATTGAGCTAGAACTGGAACAAACCCAACAAGGTTCTAGTAATGAAGTCTCGGTAAGCACTGAAGGGGTTGAAGAATTAAAAAGAAATGAAATGTGAAAGGGTGAAAAGAAATAGCCCTCCAATTATTCAACCTTAGGGCAGACACCGGGTTCAATTCATATGCTACTGATTGTTACCAAGGTAACATCGGTATTGAAGAGAAGACGTCATGGACCCAGTGACGCACTGCACTAAACCTTCCAGCCACTCAAGTTCTCTTAAAAGAGATTGTTTCATTCTCACAGGGAACCGGTGCAAACTATCGACTTGTCTCTTAGAGCAAGTTGATATTGAAATAGGAGACCCCTCCCTAGTCTCCGTATAGGATAACCAATGTGCACTTATCGAGTCTAGAGCCAAGAGATGCATCAAAAGATCTCATAGGAACACTTGATACTTATACACTGGTGGTTCAACATTAAGGATACTAGTTGTAATATTTCGAGTCCTACGCAGATCTTAGCAATCTGCCAAGAACACTTATGAGGGAATACACATAAGTATTTCCCAATGATTGAGTGGAAACTCCTGCCAGGGTCAACATCAAGCAGTCCTGACAGCAGGTCACTTCGGTAATCACTTGTGGTTTATGCTTAGTGTGTTCGGTGGTGTTCCAAAAGGTCTACAGTCGTGGGGTGATCTCCAGCGACTCACCTAATCGTTGGTGTACTTCGGTATGTCAGTGTAAGCCCTTTCGGGGGCATCCGATTAGGAACGGCCTTGGTAAGGATTAGAGAAAGTCTTCACACTATGTTGTTGACAATCTCGAACTCCGAACTTGTAAGTGCCAGTATGTTTATTACTAACGAAGTTTTATGCCGCTCAACATACCATACTTACCATGATCACCACCATCACTCAAGTTCCACATGCTCATACCAACATCTACAAGGAGTCGTCAGAGCTTTTCAACCATGAAGATCTACTCAACAAAGATGTATGAGCATGTTGGAAAGGCGTATTCTCTCCAAAGACAAAGAAGTTGACGAGTGATGCCGATTGCTGAAAAGATGCAGATTCATCATCTCATGCTTACACTTCAACATCATTACTCAAGATATCATGATCAAAGAATGGGCTTCGACTATGCTTCCACAACTCTGATGCAGAAGATCATGATCAAGAAAAGTGTAAGCATGACATCACAAAGACTACCACAACATCACGAAGAGACACATACACTCAAAGATGACTTAAAGCTAAATATATGGATGAAGAACGAAGAGCAAAGTCAAAAGATCATCATATACATCAAGGAAGTCATCTTGATTCGTACATCAATGAAGAATCAACAACTACGAGCTACAAAAGTATCTACAAAGATCTCAATGCAAGTAATCATCTCCCCGTCTCTTTAGGTTCAATGCAAGGCACAACGGCTATGCCGTATGGAATGCTCTTGACCCGTCTCTTTAGGTTCATCTCCCCAATTCCTCCAACTCCTAAAGGTCTTCACCTAGACTACTCTCTTATCCCACACACATTTGTCCCACTTAGTGATAGGAGAGTCTAAAAAACCCAAGGCATATGCCCTCATCCTCCTACCTCATCATCATCATCTTCAATGAGTGAAGATGAGACTTTGCCCAACTCTAGGCATCCACCTCTAGAATACCTTTCACAACTTCCAACTATTCCTAATGAGTCAGCGGAGTTCAAGCAAACGAAGGGGATGTTCAAGAACATCGGGAGGTTCCTTGGCAAGCTCAAGAAGAAGATTGACCGTCAATGAGAGCGGGTGTGTAGGAGTGTTTGGTACTAGGAGTTATGTGAACAATTTGGTCAATTGAACAATGTTTGTTATGGACTTATGTGTTGGTAGGATATTTGGTACAATTTGGAACATGTATGAACTAACTTTGATGCAAGATGTATCAGGATGTGAAGAAGTTGTATTGGTGGCCCAACATGAAGGCTGAGATTGCCGATTATGTCCGTAAGTGTCTTACCTGTGCCATGGTAAAAGCCGAACATCAGAAACCGTCTGGTCTGCTAGAGCAACCCGAGATCCCAGAATGGAAATGGGAGAGGATTACAATGGATTTCATCACCAAGCTACCTAAGACTTCTACTGGATTTGATGCTATTTGGGTAATAGTCGACCGATTGATGAAATCTGCTCACTTTTTGCCGATCAAGGAGAACTATAGCATGGATAAGTTGACTAGACTCTACGTGAAAGAGATAGTTTCTTGACATGGAGCACCTGTGTCTATTATATCCGATAGGGATAGCAGGTTTACCTCGAATTTTTGGCAGTTGCTTCAGGATTCGTTTGGATCGCATCTCGATATGAGTACCGCTTACCATCCACAGACCGATGGCCAAAGCGAGAGAACCATTCAGACTTTGGAAGATATGCTACGCGCGTGTGCGATTGATTTCGGGAATGGATGGGATATCCATTTGCCTTTGGTTGAGTTTTCCTACAACAACAGTTATCATGCGAGTATTAAAGCTGCACCGTTTGAGGCACTTTATGGCCGAAAGTGTCGTTCACCCATTTGTTGGGATGAAGTGGGAGAAGCACAGCTTATTGGTCCGGATTTGGTCCGTGAGACGACCGAGAAGATTGCTCAGATTAAAGAGCGATTGAAAGTAGCTCGTGACCGTCAGAAGAGTTACGCGGATGTGAGGCGTAAACCCCTGGAGTTTCAGGTAGGAGATCGGGTTATGTTGAAGGTATCGCCTTGGAAAGGTGTGATCAGGTTTGGTAAGAGAGGAAAGTTGAATCCTCGATATATTGGACCTTTTAGGATTTTGGAAAGGATTGGTCCCGTGGCTTATAAGCTAGAATTGCCACCCGAGCTTAGTAGGGTTCACCCTACTTTCCACGTGTCGAATTTGAGGAAGTGTTTGACCGATGAGGATGCGGTAATTCCGCTTGAGGAGATTGAGATTGATGAACAGTTGCATTTTGTTGAAGAACCTGTTGAGATTATGGATCGCGAGGTTAAGCGATTGAAGAAGAGTCGTATTCCTCTTGTGAAAGTTCGTTGGAATTCCAAGAGAGGACCTGAGTACACTTGGGAACGCGAGGATGAATTTAAACGCAAGTACCCAAATCTCTTCAAAGCCGGGACTGGTGACTTAAACTAAATCCAGGACGGATTTCTAAATATGATGTATGTTATGTAACACCTGGTACTTTTCCTAAAACCAATTTCTAGCCAAACTTCTATTTTCGTACCTGAGATACTTTTAAATTTTTAATGCATGTTAAATTGGGCTTGAAAAGCGTGAGATATATTGGAAACGAGAATTTATTCCTTGATTGACTCAACACAACCTAGAAAACTCGAATTGTATTGCATTTGCCAAATTATTTGATTTATTTTGAGTTTGAGAAAAACATTGAAGTTTATGCTTGATTTTATTGGAAAAATTATTTCGTGAACAATGGAGCAAGTTTCGTAAATTTTCGAGTCCGTTTGCTATGTTGTTTGAGCCCCGAACCGTTTTCGTGAGAAGTTTGATATGTTGGCAAAGCTAGTCCCTTGAGTTATATTTCACTTTCCACCCTATACTTTAATTAATTAAAAACCCACCCTATACTTTTTAATATAAATACCCCCTATTTTTATTATTTATTCATTTTTACAACTAAAACACACACACTTTCTCTCACTACCCAAAAATTCTCTCCTCCCTCTCTCTACCCCAACTGCCGCCGGCCACCAAGTCCGGCCACCGGAATTTTTTTTCCGACCATCTCATTTTCTTGCACCAATTTGTAGATCGGGATATCCCCGTCACCCCTGTACCACGCACGCATCCCAAACACCCCCGTAACCACCCTTACGCGCCACCTCCGTGACTGCCGACCACCACCGCGACCACCACGACCATCCACCACCTTTCTACCGCCAGTATAGTGACCCCACGCGCCTCCTTCATCTTTATTCTTCATTATTTTTAGAAACCCTAATTTTTACTTTTAATAAATCCGAATTTTTATTTATTAAATTTCTTTATAAAAATGTTTTATTAAATGTTTTAATGATAAAAACTTGTGTGGATTTCTTCTTGGTTCTCGTTTGATCCATTTTTGTCGCGACTCGGTTTGACTCACCGAGTCAACTCGGTTGACTCGGTGAGGGTTTTGAGATTTTTGATGTTGTTTGTTGTTTGGTGACGAAGGGAGTATATATTTGGTTTTGGCTCGAGTTTTAAGGGCCCGTTTGGCTTGTTTGTGGCTCGACATCCAACAACCACCACCACCGAGCCATGGGTGGTGGTGGGGGTGAGTTATTTTATTATTGTTGTTATTTTTATGGTTGTTTGGATTGATTTGGTTCGGATTTGGGATGCGTTTGGATTAAGCCGAAAGGTTTATAGTTATTGGTTTTGAATTCGGATTTGGATTCGGATGTGGTTATGGCCGAATGGGTTAGGGACTCGGATATGGTTTTTGAGTTTGATTTTGGAGTTGTAGTAATTGTTATTGTTGTTGGGATTATTTCGGGATTTGGTTACTAGTCTCGGGATTATTATTATTATTATTATTATTAATATTATTAGTTTAGAACGGTAAATAAATAAAACGGTTAATAAAATTATGAAACCTAAAATACATTTGACATAGTTGAGAGGATTTGGACATTGGACTTGGTTTCCGTGTTATTATATTATGATGTCTTTCCTGTGCCATGGTAAAAGCCGAACATCAGAAATCGTCTGGTCTGATAGAGCAACCCAAGATCCCAGAATTGAAATGGGAGAGGATTACGATGGATTTCATCACCAAGCTACCTAAGACTTCTACTGGATTTGATGCTATTTGGGTAATAGTCGACCGATTGACGAAATCTGCTCACTTTTTGCCGATCAAGGAGAACTATAGCATGGATAAGTTGACTAGACTCTACGTGAAAGAGATAGTTTCTCGACATGGAGCACCTGTGTCTATTATATCCGATAGGGATAGCAGGTTTACCTCGAATTTTTGGCAGTTGCTTCAGGATTCGTTTGGATCGCATCTCGATATGAGTACCGCTTACCATCCACAGACCGATGGCCAAAGTGAGAGAACCATTCA
>LBNU01004311.1:9428-20873 GCA_014162995.1 Artemisia annua | reverse complement strand
AGAAGTTGGAGAAACGATCGGATGGAACTTTGTGTTATAAAGGAAGAAGTTGGGTGCCTTTGTTTGGAGGATTGAGAGATTTAATTTTGCTTGAGTCTCATAAGTCCAAGTATTCTATTCACCCAGGATCTGATAAGATGTATCAGTATGTGAAGAAGTTGTATTGGTGGCCCAACATGAAGGCTGAGATTGCCGATTATGTCCGTAAGTGTCTTACCTGTGCCAAGGTAAAAGCCGAACATCAGAAACCGTCTGGTCTGCTAGAGCAACCCGAGATCCCAGAATGGAAATGGGAGAGGATTACGATGGATTTCGTCACCAAGCTACCTAAGACTTCTACTGGATTTGATGCTATTTGGGTAATAGTCGACCGATTGACGAAATCTGCTCACTTTTTGCCGATCAAGGAGAACTATAGCATGGATAAGTTGACTAGACTCTACGTGAAAGAGATAGTTTCTCGACATGGAGCACCCGTGTCTATTATATCCGATAGGGATAGCAGGTTTACCTCGAATTTTTGGCAGTTGTTCAGGATTCGTTTGGATCGCATCTTGATATGAGTACCGCTTACCATCCACAGACCGATGGCCAAAGCGAGAGAACCATTCAGACTTTGGAAGATATGCTACGCGCGTGTGCGATTGATTTCGGGAATGGATGGGATATCCATTTGCCTTTGGTTGAGTTTTCCTACAACAACAGTTATCATGCGAGTATTAAAGCTGCACCGTTTGAGGCACTTTATGGCCGAAAGTGTCGTTCACCCATTTGTTGGGATGAAGTGGGAGAAGCACAGCTTATTGGTCCGGATTTGGTCCGTGAGACGACCGAGAAGATTGCTCAGATTAAAGAGCGATTGAAAGTAGCTCGTGACCGTCAGAAGAGTTACGCGGATGTGAGGCGTAAACCCCTGGAGTTTCAGGTAGGAGATCGGGTTATGTTGAAGGTATCGCCTTGGAAAGGTGTGATCAGGTTTGGTAAGAGAGGAAAGTTGAATCCTCGATATATTGGACCTTTTAGGATTTTGGAAAGGATTGGTCCCGTGGCTTATAAGCTGGAATTGCCACCCGAGCTTAGTAGGGTTCACCCTACTTTCCACGTGTCGAATTTGAGGAAGTGTTTGACCGATGAGGATGCGGTAATTCCGCTTGAGGAGATTGAGATTGATGAACAGTTGCATTTTGTTGAAGAACCTGTTGAGATTATGGATCGCGAGGTTAAGCGATTGAAGAAGAGTCGTATTCCTCTTGTGAAAGTTCGTTGGAATTCCAAGAGAGGACCTGAGTACACTTGGGAACGCGAGGATGAATTTAAACGCAAGTACCCAAATCTTTTCAAAGCCGGGACTGGTGACTTAAACTAAATCCGGGACGGATTTCTAAATATGATGTATGTTATGTAACACCTGGTACTTTTCCTAAAACCCATTTCTAGCCAAACTTCTATTTTCGTACCTGAGATACTTTTAAATTTTTAATGCATGTTAAATTGGGCTTGAGAAGCGTGAGATATATTGGAAACGAGAATTTATTCCTTGATTGACTCAGCACAACCTAGAAAACTCGAATTGTATTGCATTTGCCAAATTATTTGATTTATTTTGAGTTTGAGAAAAACTCTGAAGTTTATGCTTGATTTTATTGGAAAAATTATTTCGTGAACAATGGAGCAAGTTTCGTAAATTTTCGAGTCCGTTTGCTATGTTGTTTGAGCCCCGAACCGTTTTCGTGAGAAGTTTGATATGTTGGCAAAGCTAGTCCCTTGAGTTATATTTCACTTTCCACCCTATACTTTAATTAATTAAAAACCCACCCTATACTTTTTAATATAAATACCCCCTATTTTTATTATTTATTCATTTCTACAACTAAAACACACACACTTTCTCTCACTACCCAAAAATTCTCTCCTCCCTCTCTCTACCCCAACTGCCGCCGGCCACCAAGTCCGGCCACCGAAATTTTTTTTCCGACCATCTCATTTTCTTGCACCAATTTGTAGATCGGGATATCCCCGTCACCCCCGTACCACGCACGCATCCCAAACACCCCCGTAACCACCCTCACGCGCCACCCCCGTGACTGCCGACCACCACCGCGACCACCACGACCATCCACCACCTTTCTACCGCCGGTATAGTGACCCCACGCGCCTCCTTCATCTTTATTCTTCATTATTTTTAGAAACCCTAATTTTTACTTTTAATAAATCCGAATTTTTATTTATTAAATTTCTTTATAAAAATGTTTTATTAAATGTTTTAATGATAAAAACTTGTGTGGATTTCTTCTTGGTTCTCGTTTGATCCGTTTTGGTCGCGACTCGGTTTGACTCACCGAGTCAACTCAGTTGACTCGGTGAGGGTTTTGAGATTTTTGATGTTGTTTGTTGTTTGGTGACGAAGGGAGTATATATTTGGTTTTGGCTCGAGTTTTAAGGGCCCATTTGGCTTGTTTGTGGCTCGACAGCCGACAACCACCACCACCGAGCCATGGGTTGTGGTGGGGGTGAGTTATTTTATTATTCTTGTTATTGTTATGGTTGTTTGGATTGATTTGGTTCGGATTTGGGATGCGTTTGGATTAAGCCGAAAGGTTTATAGTTATTGGTTTTGAATTTGGATTTGGATTCGGATGTGGTTATGGCCGAATGGTTTAGGGACTCAGATATGGTTTTTGAGTTTGATTTTGGAGTTGTAGTAATGTTATTGTTGTTGGGATTATTTCGGGATTTGGTTACTAGTCTCGGGATTATTATTATTATTATTAATATTATTAGTTTAGAACGGTAAATAAATAAAACGGTTAATAAAATTATGAAACCTAAAATACATTTGACATAGTTGAGAAGATTTGGACATTGGACTTGGTTTCCGTGTTATTATTATATGATGTTATATTGTGAGCTTGAATTGGACGTATTGGATTTGCGGCTATGGTTATTTGGACTTATGGACCCTTTGGTACACGAGACGGTAGGGTACGTTAGGCCCGTAAAGATCTTAACGTACCTGGAACCCGAACAATACAAAATGGTCGATAAACATAAAAAACTAATGGACTACGTGAATGATATATCGAATCATATTATTAATTATAGAATGTTAACGTTATTTAAATATAAAGAGTCGTTGACTCGGGAAATGTTCTATAAATGGGCAGGTCATGCCGAAATTTTGTAAAATTCTTTATAATCTTCAAACTATTTTACCAACTACTATTTATTTCAAAACCCCTTTTTTTATTATTATTTCAACGTAATTTTGGGAAAGCGGGTAAAACCGAGACTTGTTATTAGTGATTTGTTATTTATTGAGTGTGTCTTTATTTTCATTTCTTTTTCTTTCCATTTCTTTTCGACGACCTTCTTCGAGTATTCATTCGCCTTTTTTTTGCGTATTTTGTCGTTTCGCCGACTTATTCTTTTTCTATCTTTCTTCCACACGAGACTTTTTGAAAACTATTTTTCTTTCAAATGCCATTGTCTTTTATAAAACTTTATTCAAGCATTGTTTATTGGAATATTCGAGTACCATTGCTGAGTTATGATATTTATATTGATTAGGTTGTGCTGAGGATTATTTGCTGTGACGCTGATAACGCTCAAAGTTAACATGTTTTTAGAAGCGTTATTGTTGGTTTTTCGTATGGAAATTGGTCATATATGTGTATATTTGTTACTTAATCGTGGAAAAATGTTTATACATGCAAATATAGCCAAAAGCAGGAAAAAGTGATTAAAAATGAAGAAATGAAGTGATCATGCACGTTTGGAGAGTTTCGAGAGAAAATAGAAGGAAGAATTCAACGCATGGGCAAAAGGATTTGATAAAGACGAGCTTACTATACATATTTATCAAGGAAATATCAAGTTCTAATGAACAAAGCCGTACCACGAAGAAAGAAAACACATGCGAAGAGAATCGACAAAGAAAAGTGAATAAAATCATTTCAGGAGGCATCCAGCCGAGCGGATGCAACCCGTAACCGATTCGGCTGGATCTGACCTTAAACCACCATCCGATCGGATGGACCTCAAACCGATCAGATGGTTAGTGACTGCTATTACAAAAATGCATTTATGGGTGTATTTACTCCCCATAATCATTTGTGGCTGATCATTTCTGGTTATTAACTAAGGAGGGACATTTTTGCTTGGAAAAGAAGAGTTATGAGGCTATATAATGAGTACTTAGGCTCTAGATTACATGTACCACCAATTATCTATCTTATTGTTACACCTAATAGTTACTAGTTCATATTATTAGTTACTAAGTGTTGAAAAAAGTCCAGAAAGAGTTGAGTTCAAGTCTCAATCTTTGGTTCGAGTTGGGAATTGTTCACTTACATTGGTGAATAGTTTATCTAGAGTGTGGTTGCTATAGTTCCACGTGTTTCTTGTCATTGTAATTCTCAAGCTAGGTACACCTTGATTCTTATAATGAACAATTGTTACTTTACGTTTAATGAAAGTTTTATTATCTACTTGTGTTTTAATATGATTGCTATGGAGTAATTTGTGATATACTTGTGTGTATGATGTGATTGGTTATGGAGTATTCTTTTACTAAAAAGGTGATGCATGAAAACATATCTATTTTATGAGTTTGTTGAAGTAACATCTAATCTTGCTTAATTTGTTGGTAAAAACAATCTTTGGGAAAATAGGTCCGAAAGGATTTTCAACTTGTTTTTATTCCAAAACATTAGTGCACGAATTAGTATGGAATATGATGCTTGACACCCATCTTATTTACTTATTAAAATGGATTTTTGAGAAGATTTCATCACGAAAAAGGACCGAAAGGATTCGTAGGAATTCATAAGAAAAGAATTGATTTTCTAAACAACCATGTGATTATAGAATTGTCATACTATCTAGATATGTCCGAAAGGAGTCATTTAGTTGATTGAATTCTTAGTAGTAGTAAAAACATGACATACATCATAGATTGTATAACTACTCATTTTTAGTTGCGCATCATAACAAGTTTTACACCAAACTTTATATCCAAAATTGCCACAATACTCCTTATGACCAATCAAGGAATTATACACAAGTATATGTTTAGTACTTATTTGATTTCTCTTAAAATTAATATTCATATAAACAAGGATTGACACCCTTTGTTCTACAAACAATTTTTACTACAAAACCTACAAATCCCTTGGGACGATCTCGACTTACCCACCTTTACTACATCGAACGAGTATACTTGCTCGTATGTGCTAAATTACTAAACGGATAATTCGTGTTTATAAATTTTAAAACTTGCACTAACAAAAAGCACATCAAGTTTTTGGCGCCGCTGCCGGGGATTTGATTAGTTTCTCAGTTTTTAGTAAATAATTGTTGTCATTTGATTAGTTTCTTGAATTTTTAGAGTAAAAAGTAAAAAAAAAAAAAAAGGTTGGTTTTACCAACCGATTCGGATGGATTTCCATCCGATCGGTTGGAAGCCACGGTAAATTTTTAGCAATTTTGTTTTTTAGTTTAATTATTGTTTTTCTGTTTTTAGTTGTTTAGTTTTAATGATTATATGTTTAATAGTATTAATGGTTAGTAATGATAGATAGTAATTAAGTAGTTTTAATGATTTTTAGTAGTTTTAATTATAATTAATGTTTTAGAAGTTAAATAGTTCTTTAGTTAATGTTTTTAATATTATAATTACTGCTTTAATAAGATAAGGTCGTTTTATTAGTTAACATAAAAAAAAAGTTTTTTTTTGTCTCAGAAGCTCCAACCGATTCGGTTGCGGGTTCCAACCGATCGGTTGGAGGAGGTAATTGAGCCAACCGATTCGGATGGATGTCCATCCGATCGGCTGGAACTCTCGGTAAAAATTTTTACAATTTTAGTTTTTAGTTTATTTTTAATTCTTAGTGTTTTAGTTTGTTAATATACTTATTCTTGTTTCATATTAAGGATTATTTGCTTTCAACTAACCCTCATGCTAATGGTTTGGATTTTTTTTGATGGTTATGTTATAGTTAGTAATTGCTTAGGTGAAATGGAGAGTTTAAGTCAGATTTCGGCGTACTTGAAAGATTTGGAAGACATGTTCAAGGATTCCGGTGATTCCTTGGAAAAGTTAGAGAGTATGTTAGAGAAGGCTAAGAGTGATTTGGAAGAAGGAGAGGTTATTGGTGATAATGTTTCTTATTTACCACATGAAATGTGTTATCCAAAGAAGGAGAAGGAAAGAAAGGTTGTTGTTTTTACTAGAGCACCACCTAAGGAGTTCGATGCTCCACACATGAGGTATGCTACACCTTGTGCGGTGGAAGGAGTTAAAGCGTGGGATGCGGAGTTGAACATGGAGTATGGAGATAACTACATTTCGGAGGAGATGCTTAACAAGCTTGGCTTTATTAGGCTTGATTATGGAAGCTATGGAAGGAAGGAAGTGAGAGAAGTAAAAGTGAATATTCATGGTCATATTTTCAAATGTAATTTTGTGGTCTTGGACTACACTAATGCCGATGAACCGGAGGTCGTATTTGGTAGAAATTTTCTTGTAACTACCAAGTGCACAATTGATTTCACACTAGGGGAGTTACGGATCAATATTAGTGATTTGGAAGAAGGAAAGGTTGTTAATGAAATGCTAGTTGATGTTTGTGAAGGAATGGTAACGCTTAAGGAAGGAAGGGATGAAGTTTGCAAGATTGGAAAAGCTAACCGAAACAAAACCCCATTAAACAAATTAACCCAACCCTCCACCCCAAAGGAAAACAAATCATCATCATCATCATCAAACAATCCACCAAATTCACCACAAAATACCAAACCCTTGACCAAAGAGCAAAAACAAGCTATTTTAGAAAACCTTGAAGCAAAAATAAGTGAGTTGATGGAGAACAAACCGGTCATCGAGGTACTAAGAGATTACATGGTTTATAGGAAGAAGCTAGATGGAGTTATGTTGGCAAAATCAAAGTTGGAGAATAATAGTTTTGATGAGGTAGAAGAGAGAAGGATAATGGAGAACGGGCTCCCTAAGAAGATGAATGATCCCGGAAACTTTGTCTTACCGGTGAAAATTAATGGGACGACTCCATTGTATGCACTAGCCGACACGGGCTCGAGTGTGAGTATAATGCCTTACCCATTGTATCAAAAGTTGGGATTGAGAGACCCTCAACCCAACAATTCTAAACTCACCATGGCGGATAATTCTAAAGCAAAAGCAATGGGGGAGGTAAGGAATGTTAGAGTGCAAATAGGATAACAAGCGTTCTTGGCGGACTTTCTAGTGTTAGACGTTGCGGTTGATAAAGAACTACCTTTGTTGTTAGGTAGACCATTCTTAAGAACGTGTGGTGCGGTGATAGATATGGGGAAAGGAACTATGACCATTGACGACGGAATTTTAAAGAATACTTACTACCCAAAGCCTAGAGGGGGTAGTAATGTAGATGACTATGATGAAGACCAAGAGGAGGATTACCTTGGTTGTTTTGAAGTAGGAAGAGATGAAGATGGGAGGCCTAAATTTGGGCCATGCACACCTAGTTTCTTTGACATAGAGGACGAAATGGAGAGGGCTCTAGCAATGGAGGCTTATTTTAATCCATTTAAAAACATCTTTGTGTTTAATAAATTGACAGATTTTCTTGGATCTTTACCGGTCCAATTGAAGAACTTGGAATGGGGATCCGATGGTCCTAGCGTTTACAAACGAGAAGACGGAGATGGTGATTGGCATTGCAACTTTGACATCACATGTCCTAGCGGAAGGAACTTTGCAAGAAGTTTCAAAACTCAAAAGATTACTAGGAAGCTTTCGAACAAGTATCGTGGAGAAGACATTCTTAGAAACGAATATTTCTATGGATGAAGGAGAAGGATTGCAAGAATAAAGCACCTCTTGTGCTATTAGTTTGTTTCACATTTTCAATTTCATGCAATTTATTTTATGTTTTTAGGTTTCATGCATTTTAAGTTTGAAATAAGACTATATTTCTATCTTTTTATTTAAGTATGATTGTTTGCTAGTTATTATGAGTTAAGTTATATTTTTAATCTTAAGTTTAGAAGTAGAAATAATGACCAATGTTTGGTAGACCAAGTGTGTTTGTGATATATACATACAAAATATAAGTTTTTGAAAGGACAAGAACTAGTGCTTGGACATAGCAAGTCTAGTGGTGAAATTTTTTGAGAAAATCAATTTCCTACAAACCGAATCGGATGGATGTTCAACTGATCGGATGGAATTGAATATATAAACCCACATTTTCAAAAACCCAAGAAAACCACACACACACAATCCACCAAAAATTGGGTCATTTAATTCGACCATTAGAAGTTATTTGAAGGTTACAAGAGTGTAATTTGATCATCAATGGCATCAAGTGTTAAGTAAGTTATATCATTAATTTCATTCAATTAGGTTTTAATTCGGATTATTGAGATTAGGTCACGAATTGGGTATTTTTGAATTAATTCGAATTGAGATGTAATATTTTGGGGATAAGTGATTAGATGTGAGTAGAATGCATTGCAAAAAGAATTAGATCAATTGATTAAGTTTTGAGTAAGAATTGATTGATTGAAGTTTCGAGTTGAATTGGGTATAATCTTTAGAACTAATTTATTTGCAATTGATGAATCCCAGGAGTTACATGTTTGTTAATTAGTGATGTTAGGGTAGTGCATTGTTAATTAGAGCACTTATTTGGGAGAATTAAGTTGATGATGTTCTTGAGTTCATAGAATCATTAGGTTGATGCATTGATGTGTTATGAATCGTTGTTAGGAGAGTTCAGATGTTAGAAGCACCCTAAGATGGTCAATTACAAGTTAGAAGAAAGATTGGATTGAATGGGAAACGTTCGGATTGAATTGAGAGTGGGAAATTTTCACAGAAACTCCAGCCGATTCGGTTGTGGGTTGCAACCGAACGGATGGAGGATGACCAAAAGCACCAACCGATCGGATGGGGCTCAATCCGATCGGCTGGATGCTACGGAAAATTTTTGACATTTTGCGAATCGCATTTTCTAGTTTCTAAATTGATTGGTATTAGTTCTTATACTCTTATACTAACAATTACTTGTAATTTTCAGAGTTCTATCATTGGAAGTTCTAGCGTAGCAAAGAGAACTAGAAATGGACTAAGGAAAAGAGAGTTGATGCCAATTCCGGAATGTCATCCGAATCTTTTATGGAAAGGAGAGGAAGCTGAAATTAGGAAATTGTTCAATAGTACTCTACTAAAAATTGGTGGTCGCATACCTCATTAACCTAGAGTGATGGATTGGAATGTAATGAAAGAATTAGGATGTGACGAATTTTTGGAAGAAATGTTNTTCTATCATTGGAAGTTCTAGCGTAGCAAAGAGAACTAGAAATGGACTAAGGAAAAGAGAGTTGATGCCAATTCCGGAATGTCATCCGAATCTTTTATGGAAAGGAGAGGAAGCTGAAATTAGGAAATTGTTCAATAGTACTCTACTAAAAATTGGTGGTCGCATACCTCATTAACCTAGAGTGATGGATTGGAATGTAATGAAAGAATTAGGATGTGACGAATTTTTGGAAGAAATGTTGATCATACGGATGATATGGGATAGGAAAGTTTTGACATCAGATATGTGGACAAGAGCGTTTAATATTAGAGAACCGATCTATAATGAGTGGTGTTTGGAATTTCTGTGTTCGATGCAAATGAAGGAAAAGATTACGGATGTAGGAGCAATGACCAACAAATTTCTTACCTTTCGGTTAGGAGGGAAGAAACATGAGGTAACGTTATTTGAGCTGGGGAAATTATTAGGATTATATTCTGATAAGGACTTGAGTAACAAGGACTTCAAATTTTTGGTTATCACTGGAGTAAGAAACAAGAGTAGTTTCGATACGCACGGATACTGGAAGCAGATTAGTACGGAAGATAATTTAGAATACGGAAAGAGTAAGGTTTCATCAATCAAGACACCATTGTTACGGGTACTTCACAGGATTTTGGTACAATCCATATTGCATAGAACCACTGAAGTAGAGTTCGTTCTTGAAGAAGATTTATGGGTAATGAATGCGCTAGCGGAGAAACGGTATCTTCAGCATTTGAACGCAGCTTGGGTTATTGCGGAACATTTACGCAAACGTTCAGCGGTTGGAACAAAGAATTATCTTTGCGGGGGTCACTTTATTTCACAAATAACTAGAAATCTTGGGCTGTTTAACGAAGTTGAAATGAAGGATTTCAGTAAGCCGGTTATACCAATGAGCACTGACATCACAAGGTTTAAACACCTACGGGAAAAGAAATACGGGAATCTTTTGGGACTTCCCGAAATTTTGGATGTGAAGCCAATTACAGTTTGGGATGGTTGATTATGTGTGTCGAATAATTTCTATTTCCATTTTCTTTAACTATTTCTTTAGGATTATTAACTTAATTTTCTACTTATTTGGTTTAGACATTTTTGTTTGTTTGTTTTTGTTTTTTCTTTTGTTTGTTTCGTATATGTTGCAGTTTTCTTGCAGGAGTTTGGGTAACGGAAGCATATAGTTGATCACCTTTTGGAGTCATTAGACTCATTTGCTTATTACAATCAAATATGCATTTTGCGTATTTAACTCTGGTATTTTCTAAATTTTTCCATTTCCTTTACTTTGAAGTCATTTTTATTACATTGAGGACAATGCAAAACTTAAGTGTGGGGGAGGGAAGAAAATAGACAAATTGCACATATTTTTAAATTTTTAATTTTTTGTTTTTAGAGTCGAGAACTTTAGTAACTAAAGATGGTTCGCCTTTCATATTTTAGTTAAAATAAGGTTGATTTGATGGTAAATAATAATAATATTTTTGGAGCATAAATTAAGTTTAAAGAGCAATTCGTCTCGGAATTGATAACATTTGCTAAGCACAAATTTTATACCCTTGTTACTACAAATTGTGAAGATTAGTTTTTTTTATATGAATAGTGTTTTCATACTATTTATATATTTCATTATGAGTGTGCCGGTGATTGTGTTAATTCTAGAACTTGTACTTGTTATGCATTACGGTTAAAATCATTTTCGAATGATGGAGATATATTCATATGATAAGAGGCAACCTTAGGAATAAAACCAAATGGCCATCCGTTTACAAAACAATTTTTTGCTAACCACATCGGTTAGTTAACCTCGTATTTGGAACCCATTTGTTAGCGTTTATCTTTAACGCTAGATACCCCTAGATACACCCTTTGAGCCATTCTCTTTCATTTGTTACATTCAGAAAAATACAAAAATATTTTACACTTTAAACTTTAGCCTACCCTTGTCAAAGTCTAAACGGTGGATTGCTAGTTGCTTGATATGAAGGATTGTTTTTGATGATTATGAGTTAGACACACTTTGATGATGGTGTGTGCCATTCCAACAAAGATGAAGGAGACGTCTTTCTTATTTGTATTTTTTGTGGTGTATGCTTATGAGAAG
>LBNU01004310.1:81294-98472 GCA_014162995.1 Artemisia annua | reverse complement strand
GTTTTAATCAGAGCCTTCAAGCCTTATACTACAAAACGTGAAGGGCCTAGTGATCTAGTTTAGGTTTCTTGTCGTTGCTTGTTTGGGAAGCATTTCTTGGGTTAAGTCACAAAAACTTTCTAATCCCACCAAGTAAGTAGTCCTAAAACTATTTTCATAATATTATGTTTTTTATAATCTTTCATATCATTTATCATACACAAGTAATATGTAATTTAATTTATACATTATGTATAAGTTTATAATTTTTAATGAGCTAACAATTAAATTATAAGAAGGATTTATTGTTGAAAAATAGTTGATTGCATGATGTTTAGGGAACCCATGACACCCTCAAGAAGGTGTGATGGTAGATTAAGGGATGTTTGTTGTTGTTGGGGGTGATGGATTTGGACAAGAATAAACCATGAAAAACCATTTTAAACACTATATATAAAGCTTACTGGTCCCTATTTTGCAAAATATGATAAACTCAGTGAGTTTTGGTAATTTTTGACCCAAGAACTAGAAAATACACTTTTAGTTTAGATGAATTCATGGTCGAAAGAACGGATAAAAACGGACTTACGATGAAAAAGTTATGCCAAAAACAAGTTACACTATATATATATATATACTTTTCTGAAAAATATGTTGCTGATGTACGAAATTCATTGACCAAAAACGAGCTTTAGACTTTGTCAAAACATACCAAACTATTGAAAATATGTTAGTACACCTTTTCACCTTTTCGGGGATATAAAGAACTCGAGAAACGGACTTATAAAGAATTAGTTATGAATTTTCAAAGATATATGTTTACTAAAAATTTCCATCAGCACTAACACTTAGTATATTTTTAAGACAAACCAGAAAATCCACAAACGCCCATGTTGGGAGCCATTTTCCCGTTAAATGACTCAGTTATGGAGTTGGGACTCCAAGGAACAAAAGTTAGATCACCTGGCCTAGTTTTCAAATCAAAAAGCTGTTTGTCATTTGGACTTAAAATGAGTAATCTACAGCTATCCAAACATTCAAAAAAACTGCCCAGAAATGGCAGTTTTGGCCTAAACACCATACTTTTCGACCATTTATCTTAAAATCTGGGCACATTGAGCAAAACTTCACAACTGGACATATTTAGGCTTGGTGCTAAGCTTTCCAGAAATACCAATTTTGTTTCCTAACTCTCAATATTCACTGATTTACAACTAGTTTTCCGAGGCCATTTTTAGCCGTATTTCAGAATTACTAAGTATAATATTTTACGACGAAAACTTGTATTTTCACATTTATCGCCAAACGGCTATCATAAAACATCGTTACACCATATGAAAATGTGAAATACATTATGACTTAATACAATGATATAAATTATATTTTCGACGATTATTCATATTTTGATACAATACGAGTGGTATAGATTATAAGTGCAAGTGCGTACACGAATTCATTTCATAATCTAAGTTAGATTACAAACATTCATTTTAGGTTGCGGCTAGGAGTTGCGCCTTGATATTTCAAGTTCACTTCATAACATATTGTACCATCACTTGAGGTGAGTTTTCATAGCCCCGTTTTTCAATTTATTATTTCCTGGTCTAGCTTCGGGGTCATGAGCTTAAGAGATAATGTACACTTTTATTAATTATGTGACAGTTCGTCATTCACTTATACTTATGGTTATCGTACAACATTCATTTTCATAAACCTATGATTTCTCACCAAAATTATTGTTGACCGTTTTAGCAATATATTTTTAGGTAACTAAGATAACGACATGTGACTTGCATATGGACCATCATGGAGTCGAGGATTCGACGCGTCTCACCTTTCATTTTATGCACTTATGTAACGTTTGATCAAGTTGAACTAGTTTTCATGAACTTGTAACACCATTATGGGACCTATTTTGTAAACTCTGAATGTTTTAATGATCAAACGATGTATTTTCAAAACGACACTTTAGGTCGTTCAATATAACCTTGTATGAGATGCCATGATTGTTACACCCAGGTATTCAATTCCGCTGCCATATAACAGGTAAATTCAGGGTGTGACAAAGATGATGAATGAGCGTCCTGATAAACACATCTTACTGACAAAGAAGGCAAAGCTTGAGCTCATATGTATTAAGGAAGTCTGAATACTTAAACCCTGAGCCTTTTGTTTAGATGATAGGACTCATGTAACTTTTGATGAATAAGATGATGGCACGTGTTTTAAAAAAGAATTCAGTGTTTCATATGTGATTGTTAGTAATTTCAGTGTAAGAAGAAGCCCATTTGCCCACTTACACTGATCAAACACTTAGGCATAATTTATATCCAAATAGGGGGAGATTGTTGGGTTACTTCAGTACCCAAGTCTCATTAAACAAAGATTTGAACACAAATTAAGCTAAGTGTTAGAAAACCTTAAACATCTTCAGGTCACTAAGTGAATAGTTGCTCAGTGAGTCACCTTGAAGATGCCAAGGACGAGTCTAAGAAGAAAGCCTCTCCACTCAGTGAGGCGGTTCTCAGTGAGTAGCACCTTAGCCAAAGAAGAAGGTGATGGGTTCAGTGAATGATGACAATAACTCACTGAACCCCAAGACTCCTCAGCAACTAAAGAAGTATGACTTAAAGACTGAAGAATGAAGGCCCGAGGACTGAAGATTAGGCGGGATGGAGCGGGAAAGTTTTGAAGAGATAAGATGTTGTCCTTATCACCTGAAGTCAAACTTTCCCTGAAAGGCAAAATGTCAGGGACAGTGTCATCACTGCTATTCAGAAAGGAGAATTGTCTTATGCCCAAAATAGCCTAATGTAACAAAGACAAATTAAAATATGTAAGTATTTTGTCTCCACTAGCTTAGGTCATCATTTGTCTTTATCATAACGGTTGTAAAACACTTGTGTATAAATAGGAAACATAAGAGAGGAGTAAAAATTGACAAGTTTGTGCAATTAATGCTTAGACATTCACAAACAACTTTTACTCCTCCAAAAAACAACCTAGTCCCTGAGATAGCTCAGTAGGACCTTTAGTTGTCACTCTAGCTTAGCTTGAGTTTAGAGAGGAGTCATACCATACTTGTCATTTCAATCCCAAGTGTTGTTCCGCAAACACTTGGGTATAATTGTTTGATTGATTTCTGATAAGAATTAAACGTTGAAAAATATCGTGTCTACTTACTTTACGTTTCTTTCAAATATCTTTCAAAGTGTTTGCATCACATTACTAAAGCATGGTGGCCAAAGTGTTTTTTAAACTAAACTTTGTAAATTCCAAATTAATCCAATGTAAATGGAAACCAACAACAGCCCGTTCAAAAGTCCTTTTTATTTAAGCTGAGAACCAAACAAAGGATCAAACGAGAAAAAAAGAAAATCAGGAAGGCGGCCATTAATGGAAACATATCTAGTGGGGAGCTCAACGGTTTGTTTTAGAAAGATTTCTTTGCAATTCCAAACGAAAGAAAATTTCATTTTAGAGACTGCTGAAAACTCTTCGCCAAGGTTTTTCAATACTTTTATTACAACAAACCGCACAGTTTTTTGTCCCTTTATGAACCGCACAATTGAATACATTAATGTTTTGAAAAAAAGGAAAAAAGTATACTTATTTTTGTAAGTGGAAGGTTGTTGGAGATAATGTGTTGACTGGAGTACATAAGATCGAAGTTCTTTTGCTGTTAGCTCTCAGTATATTTAGGGGGTGTTTGTCTCGGCTTAAATAGCGGGCTTATGGCTTACTTAGTTTTCGGCTTATGTTTCATAAGCTCACTTTTTGTTGCTTATTTTAAAACTTGTGAGATTATATAAACTTATCATGACATGATAAACTTATATAAACTAGAAAATCTCAAAGTAAGCCATAAAAAGTGAGCTTATGAAACATAAGCAGAAAACCACGTTTCATAAGCTCACTTTTTGTGGCTTCTTTTAAAACTTGTGAGATTATATAAACTTATCATGACATGATAAACTTATATAAGCTAGAAAATCTCAAAGTAAGCCATAAAAAGTGAGCTTATGAAACATAAGCAGAAAACCACGTAAGCCATAAGCCAACTATATAAGCCGAAACAAACAACCCCTTAATGCTTTTATGTTTCTATTTCATATTAACAGTAAGAAAATTTTCACTGTTAATTGTACACGAAGATACTAAAACAACATATGATAGGGTAGCATACAGATAAATATTTACTATGAAGTTATTTGTCATTTCTGTTTCAATACATACTTAGGTTGACATGTGCTAACATGTTACTGGTTATACCGATAAGATTAGTGTAGGTGGCCTTTGTGAGAATTAGGTGGCTCTTCTAATTTCATGTTCTATTAAACTCATCTTTTTCACATGCCACACACAAATGGGGCACATTCGAATCCCACCACCACCCCCACGTCACTGGCCACCATTTCCGCCACCACCACCTCCATGTCCGAACAAAATCAGTAGAACAATTTTCACCCACAAATAAACACACACAAACACACTCTAAAAAACAACTATAGGCTAGTGAACACACGAGGAAGCTTCGACGATCAACAATCTGAAATAGTTAACTCACTTTCCTCCGACGAACAGTTTATAATTCCATCTTTTTTCCATTAATCTAAAAGCCCTTAAAAAATAAATAAAATTAAACTAAAAAAAAAACACATAATTCAGACAAACACAAATGAATGACTCAAGTAGGCAATGGTTATACGTCTTCACATAATTTCCAAAGAAATTGTGTAGTGTTTTTCTTTTGAGGAAGTGAACAAATTCAATTCACTTCCATAATCATCCATGCCATCAAAAAACTCAGCTCTAGCTTGTTTTACTTAAGAGACCTATTTTGGAAAACCAATATTCTTTTAATTTAGTTTTTCTTTACTAACTTTTCATAACAAATATTAGAAACACCAGATGGTAGTTGAGGAGCTTGTATTGTAGTAACTTTACATTGAATTATTGTTCATATATTTACTTCACTTTGTACTCCTTCACCAACTACTTCCCACACGTCTCATTACTGAACTATGTCATTAACTTCTTCCATGTGCTTTTTCTAACATACTATTTAAATTGAAACACTAAAACATACCACTCACTTGTTGGGCCGCCCATCTCAGATTCCTTGCAAGCAAAACTTTTCTTTCAGGCTCAACACTACCCTCGATCGAGCTCATGGCTTATGATTTCATTCAGGCGATCGACTCTTTCTGTTTTGACAACAGTGTTTTCCGTGGACTAGACTACCTTCATAATGCAGGTTAGACACTCGTTTTGTTTGTGAATAATCATATTATTTAATGTTTATATGATAAAACAAAATAAGTTTTTTCAACATTCAAGTGTTTACCTTTAGAATTATTTATGTTGTTAAATTATGTTCCCGATGTTCTAAAATGAATCGTAGTTACTGAAAAATGATATGATTTAGTGAAATAAATGCTTAGCCTTCTTATGTTTGTTCTAAGGATCAGTTTCGAGCCCAGCCCAGTACTCTCCAGTTCATGGCGTTAAACCAATACTTGAGCTTTGTGGTGACTGTAAGAGGTAAATAAATGAATTGAAGCTGCTAACAATGAGATGAGCGTCATTGGTGTGGACAGATGGTGTTCATAAAGTCCACAGTCCACTTGTGTTGTACAAAGGAAAAGTGAATGCCACCTATGGCGGAGAAAGAGCACTAACACCAAGGTTAAGCATAACACTTTTAGTACTTATAGTAATGGCTCATTTGTAATAAGCTATTGCTATAGGTTTTTCCATGTAAACTGAATATCATTCTGGTTCTATATATTTATAGGTTCAGATTCCCTCCTATGTTCCATTTCTTATACAAATCCCATGTAATATTTTGCATGTCATACACATTTTCAAATAAACAACCAAACTAAAGGACATCAATGCAAACTGCATATAGAAAGTTTAGCAATACACATGTTTCGGCTCTTGCTACCTATATAGAGTCCCAGGTTTGAGTCCCGGCGGCAGAAATGACTTTTTTTTTTTTTTACAAATAAAAATTGTGTAAGCAATTAAAAATAAATGCCCATGCAGGTATCGAACCTGCGACCTTCTCGTTATTAGCACGACGCTCTAACACCAATCAGGTGATTAAATACATCAATACAGTGCTTGGAAAAAAAAGAGGAGAAAATCAACATGATAGATTGTTGATCATGGGTGACTTTGAGACTAAAACTGGTGCATGAGTAGCTCAACTATAAAAGTTAATGAACTCGCATTTATATTAAAGGGGTGATTGCCAGTGACATTGAACTGAACAAAGATTGAATCACCTGATTGATGTTGCACCAAATCATTGTTGGAAAAACAATGCTCTTTAGAGCTCTCACCCATTTTAATGTTTAAAATAGACTTTTATTTCATCCATGGATTAATATTCTGTGAGACCCTTAGAATATCTATAATTTTTTGGGCAAAGGGTTTCCTCTCATCCTTTGTGCTTAAATGTTTTTTGGAGTAATAAACTTTAGAATATCTATAATTAGTATAGTCTTTCTCATCGGTCAGTTAAGTAGAGTTAGTGTAGTGTGAATGTGGCCTCTCTTTACATATAAACTATAAAGATCTTGTAAACCATGAACTCGAATATGATGATGATAATAATAATAATTAAAATAGTAACAATTCCAAAATGACTCTTGTCCAATATGTCTTAAAGCCACCAATATAAGTTTACAATATACATACACGATGGGAGAAAAGGTTAAAGTAGTATACACATGCTGATGTTCTGATTAAATAAAAAAAGAAGTCCTAATAGTCAAAATGAAACTTTTATCTTTTATGAGTACGAGAGTGGACAAACCTGTATTCAACTATAGAGTAGGCAATTTTGTTCTGTATGGCAAATCAGTTGAAATGGCATGTTGCATTTCTTGATTTTATGATAAAGAAATTGAAGGTGCAACATCATTACAATTTTACCCATGTTAGGACCCAGAAATTAAAGACCACAATTTTGGCTTGTTGATGAGCCATAGTCTATAAAAAAGAAATCACGTTACCTTACAATGCATTCAAAACAAGTATAAAAACATATTCACACATACTCTAACATAGAAAATGAAGAGCTTTTGTTTACTTTTTATCTTGGCTCTACTAGCAGCTTCGTCATTTGAGATAAAAGCTCAAACTTGCAAACCAAGTGGTGGTATCAGGGGAAAGAAACCACCCGCTGGACAATGCAATCGTGAGAATGATTCGGATTGTTGTGTCCAGGGCAAGTTCTACACCACGTATACTTGCTCGCCCCCAGTGACAAGTGATACTAAAGCTACACTAACGATTAACAGTTTCCAAAAGGGAGGTGATGGTGGTGGTCCATCAGAGTGTGACAAACAATACCACTCTGATGACACACCAGTTGTCGCACTATCAACCGGATGGTACAAGGGAGGGGATAGGTGCCACAAGTATATTACGATTAATGGAAATGGGAGGAGCGTGAAGGCCATGGTTGTGGATGAGTGTGACTCTACAATGGGCTGTGATTCAGATCATGACTATCAACCACCTTGTCCTAACAATATCGTTGATGCATCAAAAGCAGTGTGGAAAGCATTGGGAGTATCCGAAGATAACTGGGGAGATTTGGATATTACTTGGTCTGAATGATCACATCTATTCTTATAAATACGTAGAAAAAGTTATGCTTTATGCTTGTGATACATATATATATATATATATATATATATATATATATATATATATATATATATATATATATATATATATATATATATATATATATATATATATATTGCACGGTGATTATATACGTTAATGTAATATATATGCTATTAAATTGGGTATTCCTTAATATTATGTATCAAAATTATTAACCGCTTGTTTTTTGTATATGTATCAAAATTATTAACCGCTTGTTTTTTGTACAAGACTTTAATTAGATAATTAGGCTACCAAGGCAATCTATGTTAGTTTATAGACATGAAATAATAGTCGTGTGTTAGGATCGAACTCGAGATCACGGGATTGCACATACGTATGAGAATTAAAGTTTAATAACTAAATATAAATGTTATATTTATTTATTAAAATCACAAATAAATAACAACCGTTAGCATTTAACGAAAAGTGACTAACGACCGTTAGACGAATATAAGGAAAGATAAGTGTATTATTATTTGGTAAGTCGAGAAGGATCCGGAAAGCCTCCTTGGGCTTGTGATCGACTGGTCATGGGTTTCTAAACCCTAACCCATGCAAACTTGAGCTCCAAGATATCTACACTATAAATACAAAGGCAAGGGTTCATTGTTTTGTATCTCTTGTGCACACACAAACTCTTAAACTTGTTTTTCTCTCCTTGTTTTTCTTGTTAGCCGATCCAAACAAACATCCCTCAGGGATTCGTTTGGTTTGTTTTACAAAACAAAGTGTTTGGTTTTAATTTGTGATTGTTTACTTGCATAACTTTAATTTGTTATAGTACGTGTGTACAAGAACGTGAATCAAACACACTATTGTTTGTTTCTTGGATTGAATTACAAAAAGGTAAGGGGTAATTCTTATAATCCACATAAACCCTAATTAGGGTTCTTGATCTTGAATTGAAGAATAAGAGGTACGTTTACTATTTATTATTAGTTAATTAATTATGCATTATTTGATCTTGTTATAACGCTTCCGCATGTCTACTTGATGTTTATTGTTTATATGTATGTTAGACATGCAGGGGCGGTGCTGAGAACGTCAAAAAAAGATTAGGCCCGGCACGAAAAAAAAAGCCCCTATATTATAGTATCCATAGACCATAATTAAGTACGAAAAGCCAAAAATACGAACAAAAATCATTCTTGCAACAAAAGTATTACTTCTACAAAATAAAATAAAAAAAAGTGGGTTGGGCCTAGTAGTACAAAAAATTTTAGTGCCCCTTAGTGGGTTGGGCCCGACTCGGTTGCTGATGGTGCGCCGGCCCAAAACCGCCCATGTTGACATGTTACATAATTCCAACAGTGGCATCATGAGCCGTTATAATGTGTAATTAATTACCCAAACACATAAAAAATGAATTTTGTTTAGTTTTATGCATGTTTTTAGATTTAGGGTTTATAAAAATCAAAAACCTAATTTTATATAAATCGAATTTTTTTAAAAAAATTTTAGGGTTTTCGGATTTTGATCTTTAATTTGATTAGAAACCCTAAGAAACATGTTTATGTGTTTATGTAAACATTCTTGTGACTATTTGCAATAATTGTTATGTGGAATCCATGAAAACATGCATGTTTAGCATGGATTCAATGTTATATTTTTAATTGTTAAGATTTTACATGTAAATTAATTGATAGATGTCGAATTGAGAAAGACTCCAATATTAGGAATCAATTATGTGTTAATTAAAACCTAGAATTGATTTTTTATAGGATTATCGAATTAAGTTTGCATGTTGCTACATGTTTATATATATATTTAATGGTTATGATATATATATATATATATATATTTTTAGTTGTTTATTTTTTGTTTAAATTACTTGTTTTTTTGTTTAATTGTGTTAGACATGTTTATAAACGAAAAAGGGTAATTTTTGTATAAAAATAATATGGACTAAATAAATGGCGAAATTTGTTTTGGTTTTAAGAGTCAAATTTACAAGGTTTAGTTGATTGATGTTTTTGTACAATAGTGTGTGAAAGGCGGACTGAAGTTGACAAACTATAAAGTGGGTATAAGTTTGGTTTCGCATTAAATTGTGACCTTAGAGAGACACCATTCTGTCTCTACGCTCGCCTGTGTGTCAATTAGACTTACCTANTATATATATATATATATATTTTGCACGGTGATTATATACGTTAATGTAATATATATGCTATTAAATTGGGTATTCCTTAATATTATGTATCAAAATTATTAACCGCTTGTTTTTTGTACAAGACTTTAATTAGATAATTAGGCTACCAAGGCAATCAATGTTAGTTTATAGACATGAAATAATAGTCGTGTGTTAGGATCGAACTCGAGATCACGGGATTGCACATACGTATGAGAATTAATGTTTAATAACTAAATATAAATGTTATATTTATTTATTAAAATCACAAATAAATAACAACCGTTAGCATTTAACGAAAAGTGACTAACGACCGTTAGACGAATATAAGGAAAGATAAGTGTATGATTATTTGGTAAGTCAAGAAGGATCCGGAAAGCCTCCTTGGGCTTGTGATCGACTGGTCATGGGTTTCTAAACCCTAACCCATGCAAACTTGAGCTCCAAGATATCTACACTATAAATACAAAGGCAAGGGTTCATTGTTTTGTATCTCTTGTGCACACACAAACTCTTAAACTTGTTTTTCTCTCCTTGTTTTTCTTGTTAGCCGATCCAAACAAACATCCCTCAGGGATTCGTTTGGTTTGTTTTACAAAACAAAGTGTTTGGTTTTAATTTGTGATTCTTTACTTGCATAACTTTAATTTGTTATAGTACGTGTGTACAAGAACGTGAATCAAACACACTATTGTTTGTTTCTTGGATTGAATTACAAAAAGGTAAGGGGTAATTCTTATAATCCACATAAACCCTAATTAGGGTTCTTGATCTTGAATTGAAGAATAAGAGGTACGTTTACTATTTATTATTGGTTAATTAATTATGCATTATTTGATCTTGTTATAACGCTTCCGCATGTCTACTTGATGTTTATTGTTTATATGTATGTTAGACATGCAGGGGCGGTGCTGAGAACGTCAAAAAAAGATTAGGCCCGGCACGAAAAAAAAAGCCCCTATATTATAATATCCATAGACCATAATTAAGTACGAAAAGCCAAAAATACGAACAAAAATCATTCTTGCAACAAAAGTATTACTTCTACAAAATAAAAATAAAAAAAGTGGGTTGGGCCTAGTAGTACAAAAAAATTTAGTGCCCCTTAGTGGGTTGGGCCCGACTCGGTTGCTGATGGTGTGCCGGCCCAAAACCGCCCATGTTGACATGTTACATAATTCCAACAGTGGCATCATGAGCCATTATAATGTGTAATTAATTACCCAAACACATAAAAAATGAATTTTGTTTAGTTTTATGCATGTTTTTAGATTTAGTGTTTATAAAAATCAAAAACCTAATTTTATATAAATCGAATTTTTTTAAAAAAATTTTAGGGTTTTCGGATTTTGATTTTTAATTTGATTAGAAACCCTAAGAAACATGTTTATGTGTTTATGTAAACATTCTTGTGACTATTTGCAATAATTGTTATGTGGAATCCATGAAAACATGCATGTTTAGCATGGATTCAATGTTATATTTTTAATTGTTAAGATTTTACATGTAAATTAATTGATAGATGTCGAATTGAGAAAGACTCCAATATTAGGAATCAATTATGTGTTAATTAAAACCTAGAATTGTTTTTTTATAGGATTATCGAATTAAGTTTGCATGTTGCTACATGTTTATATATATATTTAATGGTTATGATATATATATATTTTTTTTAGTTGTTTATTTTTTGTTTAAATTACTTGTTTTTTTGTTTAATTGTGTTAGACATGTTTATAAACGAAAAAGGGTAATTTTTGTATAAAAATAATATGGACTAAATAAATGGCGAAATTTGTTTTGGTTTTAAGAGTCAAATTTACAAGGTTTAGTTGATTGATGTTTTTGTACAATAGTGTGTGAAAGGCGGACTGAAGTTGACAAACTATAAAGTGGGTATAAGTTTGGTTTCGCATTAAATTGTGACCTTAGAGAGACACCATTCTGTCTCTACGCTCGCCTGTGTGTCAATTAGACTTACCTATATCACTATTTTACGTACAATATCATCTTAAGGGTGAATTGACTACAATTCCACTATGATTATCCGAAACACTAAGCTTTAGGGCTTATGCAAAAGTACGATATAGTGGACGATAATTGTTAGTAATTCTTTAATTAGTGAACCCAATACCTCAATCAAAACTTTGTTAATTTGATCTTAGTGAATTGGTAATAAAAATGTTTTGTAAAAACCAATGTTATGAAGTTGTATGCATGTTTCTTCATACATTATTTTGATCACACATCAAAATTACACCCTTAAAATTAAGTCGAGTGCCATCTAATTAAAGAACACTTGAAGTTGTAATTTACGTCATGTGAGAGCTTGGCTAGATTGCAATGGAGAGGTAAACTTTATAATTTCATTACTAGCAGATCAACTGAATGTAATGGAATTATGAGAGTTTGCAGTTTTTAAATTAGACGACTTAAATTGAGTAGGAAGTGAGAGCTTGGACTCAAGGCATTAAGATGGGGATGAAACATGCTTACATTGCAAAGGTTTTTGTGAATGTAAATCCTATAATGATCTAGGAATTGCAATATGATATTGGCAATTATTGTTCAACAATTACTTTGTTGAATACTTTCATTACTAGCAGATCAACTGATGTAATGAAACTGCGTCAATTAGGATCCTAGCTTTAAGAAAATATTATGGTTTATATGAATATTTACCAATGGGTATTTTATTTTCTTAAAGGTTTAAGTATCGAAAATACTAAAATTGAATTTTGCTAATTCTTTTAATATATTAATGCAATGTTAAAACCGTAAACGCTCTTTGGGCTTTGGTAAATTGATCTCGTTCTGTTTTCAAACAAATGTTTGATTAAGAATAATTTACTTAAAAGACAAAGGAAGTCTGCTTTCTATGAAAGAAGAGTGACACACAATCCTATTCCTTTTCACAAATGAGAAAGGATAATAGGAATATTAGAAATGTCTAAATTCTAATATATAACTCATTGCAAATTTTAATAGTTAAGAATTGCTCATTTTCTATAAAGATTTCAGTACTCAATTTTGGTGATTGAATTCTTTTATAACAAATATGACATTTGGTTAACTAGAACTTTATGAGTTATTCAAGTTAGAAGCTAGACTAATTATCGTAAAATGGTAAAAGACAAACTAGTTTATTCATCTAGTTGTTTTTGCTATTCAAAAGGTGCTACATACATTGTGGATGGTAGACCTATTAAGGAAGAAATTGCATGCCCAATTTTTCAAGTTAATAGCATTGATGGTTATTCCATCATTTACGCAGTAGAATACACTTTTAATGCATAAGTAACTGTTACGTATGAACATTCAAAGGTGTTGGAAAGATAAAGCACATTATTTTCTTTCATTGGATATGAAACACTTACAATGTTGTCAAATTCAGTGGGAGTATTGTATACTTATTACTGAGTAAGAAATTATTGTAATGATCTTTAATTCAGTGGGAGTTACAAGCTTTGACATCTTGGTAGCTAAAGATAATTACTTTCAAAAAGTAGACGCTCATACTTTTAAGGTTAGTCTTGTATGTTTCCTTACTAGACATTGTTGTTCTACATCTACTTGTTATGCTGAAATCTATGACACAATCATATTGATCACATAAACAAACGCATGGAGTGTTGTTTATCAACTGTATGAGGTTGTTCCATGCACAAGTGGGAGAATCGTTATATTTAATTGTGTGCAAGAAACAACTCATAAAGATATGATTTAAAGGATTCTCTTGACTGAAAAGTAAGAGACTAACGTTATAATAGGGCTTATACACATCTAATTTAAGAAACATTTGAAGTTGTAATTTACGTCATGTGAGAGCTTGGCTAGATTACAATGGAAAGGTAAATTCATACTTTCATTACTAGCAGATCAACTGATGTAATGGAATTATGTTAATTTGCAGTTTCTAAATTAGATACCTATTAGAACATGTGTCAATATGATATCAAGACTACTTTAATTAGTATATTTATGAATTCTTAAAATGACATAAATTAATAAAGTAATCTAATGCTACTTCAATATAAATATTTATGTGTTCTTAGAATGACATAAATAAATGAAGAAATAATGTTATTTTACGTTATTTTGAAGTAATATATTAACTTGAAAATACTATTGAAACCAATAGATGGTGTTCATAATTAATTTAGTTAAACATGTTTATGTTTTACTGTAAAGATATAAACATAAATTCTTTCAATTAGACTTATAATAAAGTAAGACGTTATGTTGTTATGTTTTTTAATTAAGACATATACATGAAGTCATTAAATTGTTATGTGACTTATAACAGTTTATGTTTTCTTGTAGAGACATTGACATGAAGTGACTTTACCAAAAGTATTTGTGTTATAAAGCATGTAATTGGCTTGAAAATACTATTATACCATTAAAATGACTTAGTTGGTAAATAGACAAGCCAAAAGGAATATGGTTATCTTAAATATTGTTAGATTGTCTTACAATATTAATCCTAATGAAATACAAAATGTTTATGGTATTTTCAGTTAGAAAAATCAAACTCTTGTTATATTGTTTGATTAAAGATAACTATGACTTCTTTTCTTCCAAAAGTTATCAAGGTTAGAAATTGAGTATGAATTGAATATACTCAATAATACTCCAATCTAGAAGATTAATAAAACACCAACATATGATGGAATGTGATAAATCACATTAAGTTTTAAAATGAAGTTATGAATTTGTTAAACTACTTATGAGTAGATTATTAACAAAATAAAAGTCATGAACTGTCATTGTGTTTTGTAATGTCCTAAAAGAGAACATTGTATCGTTGCTCTATTTGCTAATTATTTATAGATAGTCTTTAAATTACTGAAAGCAAGTGGGAGTTTTGATCTTTAAAGGATAAAATTACAAGATACATAATCTTCTAAAATAAACTAGTGAATATCATAATAAGGCTACACATGAAAATGTTAAACCTCAAGATGATGGAATTTTCATTCATAGATCCGCAAAGATATATCAGATATTTGATTAATATGTTGAGAATTTATGATACATTACCAAATATGGAATTGGGTAAAGTACACGTGTTATGAATGATTTAGATGCTGTCCATAAAGATAATCAATTTTGAAACTTAGTTTATCTTAATAGTTTGACTAGAAATTGAAGATAAGTTTCTTCAAAGATAAGACAACCTTTGTGGTTTAAATCTTTGTATAGAAATTATATGGACAACATCGTACACGTATTTAATGCATTTCTTATGACAAGATTATTAGTCATATTTAAGCAAATAACTGTGATTGAATATTCTATTATAAACACATTAAATATATAAAGTTATGATTGTCATATTTCCATTAATTGACAATAGAATATTAAAACTCTTTCTTGAGTTATTACTTGAGCGAGGACGATAAGTAATCAAAAGAAGTTTATGAATTCAAATAAATCTTTGGAAGTGTACAAAGTGCAATAATTCTATGAATTGGATAAGTGCATGCATCTAGAAGATTACTCTTATATTTAAATTATAAATTAATGTTTTGATTTATAATTGAAATAAGATAATTTCTAAGTATTCCTAAAAGCTAGTGGGAGTATTATGTTTAATTTCCTAAATCATATATGTTTTAGAAGCTATAAAAGGTAATATTCAATATAAGTAAAATGTTAAGTCTTAGTTTGGAATGAAACTTTACTTGAAAGATTTAGTAAATAAGACATACGACATTGATATAAATGTTTATTATTTAATAAACATGTGCGGTAAATGAGTCTAATAGAACATGATATATCATTTAGATAATCTAACTGGATATGTAAAATCTAAGTATGACTCAAAGATTTTTCATGTACATCATGTTATTGTTGTATCATGCTTAATTACAAGATGATTTGACAACATTGATATCTAAATGAAAGTTATTAGATAACTTGTGTAATGAATATTCTAAAGGAATATGTTTGGATATAGAATCACATCCTCAGCCTGGAATAGCTTCCAGATTCTATAGATGAACAATTTTTTAATTGTTGTGAAAATTGTCGTAGCTGACAAACTTGAATGTTTGGAAGGCATCAAACATTACACAATAGATATTAATGTTTACGGGATTTTTAAAAAGCATATTGTTGTTTGCATACAATGATGCTAATGAAATTGAGCTGACACTCAATAGTCAATACTAGT
Source organism: Artemisia annua (assembly GCA_014162995.1). Taxonomy (NCBI): domain Eukaryota; kingdom Viridiplantae; phylum Streptophyta; class Magnoliopsida; order Asterales; family Asteraceae; genus Artemisia; species Artemisia annua. The sequence continues at coordinate 82,498 of LBNU01004310.1, read as the reverse complement.
AATGGTAAGGATTTCATCCTTAGCCATATGTACCAGTTGTGCTTACTAAGAGCATAGTTGCATTATACATTAAAGATTAAGAATACTTTAAACTTTTAAATGTTTTAGAAGTTTGATTGTCATAAATTGGCGGTTAAGGATGACACACAATTTATGAAATATTATGTGGCATTATCAATATAGTTGAGTATGCACATACAAGAATTTCACTAGTTAAATTCTTAAATAAGTATTCTCAAAATTCTGATAGATCAAAGTTGGATGATTTATGTTTTGTCAACAAGCATGAATGTCATTACTTGAGATATAATTCATCAACTAGAGTTATCATGCATTGATCTATTTAGTATTTTGATAAGGGTTGTTAAACAATTATTATTTATAATGAATTAAAGTACTTGGTACGTTTGTTTTCATTAATAAAAAATTGTATCCTATGTTTACATGTTTAAATCCGTGAATAAATGTTATTCTAAATTGTCCATTGTCGGTTAATAATATGGGAATATTATTAAATTAAGACAAATCTGAGTTTGGTATAATATACTTAAAAGTATATTGATGTGTAGACATGACATTTCAGATGATATTCAATGATACCGAATATATGACTTATCCCAACTACATGATGTTACTTTATGGATCTTGTCATTAAGTAAATCCTAAGAAGTTATCCTCAGACTTGAGATACAAGATAACTGTCATGAATGTATTGCATTTTTGTGGAACAACTTAACGCTATACGTAACTGGTAGTCATAAGGGTTGTTTTCGGAAGTGTTACAAAGTTCGTGGGTTTTGCTTGTAGTCAATACAGAATTTGCTCCTTCAAATTTATTTTTGGAGTTTAATACTGTTGGGCCCCTCGTAGGGTTGTCAAGATGTTTGCATAGCCATGCCCAAGATCTTCCCTGAATATGTTCAGATGATTTGGTAATCTTGCTCAATCACAAACAACGAGAAACAGAATGGTTAATTAAAGAATGATTTTGATCCATATCCTTATTAACGTGGTATTAGAAACAAAAGGATAATAATAATGAGAAATTATTAAAAGGTTTTCCAGGAACCTTACTCGAGTTGTACTAAGAGGCATCGGCGTGTTGCAAGACGCTAACCGAATGTGATCACTCTATTATGACATGTCTAAGTGGGAGCTGTTAGTTTATAGACATGAAATAATAGTTGTGTGTTAGGATCGAATT
>LBNU01004310.1:9321-40354 GCA_014162995.1 Artemisia annua | reverse complement strand
TGTTGACGAATTCTAACTCCAAACCTGTAAGTACCGGATGTTTTATTGCTAACTGTTTCATTTCAGGTATAAGAACCATCCTGAACACCGGCTTCCACATGCTCATACTTACATCTCAACAAAATGAAAGCTCTCATGAAAGATCGAAGCAACATGAAGGCCAAAGGTAGATTTCATGCCAAAAGAATCTACAAAGTGATAAATTCAAACGATCTTAAGCAACACACCGTCTAAAGAAGGATTCTACGTCAACATAAAGAATCTTCACATATGAAAAGAGAGCTTCACAAATATGAAAGTTTCTAACGTCAAAGGTATATGAGCATGTCGGAATGATCCAGATCCACTGGAGTCTAAGAAGGTGACGAATGGCAGAATACTACATCATGTGATCACTATCTCATCAACAACAAAGAACAATGAACACCCATTCTATCTGGGGGAGATTGTTAAGAACTAAGAACGATGAATCATCTCTACATAATCATTTTTGAAGACGTCCAAAGCTATGAATGCTACAACTAAAGTGCAAAGACAGAAGACGTCAAGCAACCTCAAATGACCGTGACTAACATCACTACTTCAACAACCGATCCTTAGGGGGAGATTGTTAGAACCTAAGTTTTCAACGTTTAAGTCAAGTCTCGGTTATTTCTACATTTGTAATAGGTTGCTAAGTTTATTAATCTTGTAATGTTTAAGGATGAGTCCAATACTCGTCCAATGGGCTTTAGGCCCATACGTTTAAGAGAAAGGAAGGAGAAGGGATGTTGCCCTAGCTCCTCTCCTATAAATAGGAAATCATGTAAACCCTTTCTCTTGTTGGTTATTTCATTTACATAAGGAAACTCTTGCACTTTTATTCTTCATATTTGATCTAATCAACCAAACTCTATTTCTCATCTCATTTCTATCAAATCTATACTTGTGTAAACAATATGGTGACCTAACAAATACCGTTGGGGAGTAACTCCTTCTTTGTGAGCATCGATATTGGTGAATATCGATGGAGTGAATTGTAACGGTTTGTAGTCCACCGAAAGGATTATACTAGTGAATAGTATCGGAGTCGCGGATTCGCGACTGGACGTACGGATGGTATAAACCCCCCATCCCGAACCAGTATATATCGTTGTGTTCTTTACTTACTTTATATACCTTGGTTGTGCTAGTGGTTGTTGGATTATTGTACAACCACTTTGTGTTCTCTTTGGCTTAAAGTTTTTAAACTTCAAAAAAAGCCGAAGAAACCATATTCACCCCCTCTACGGTTCTACACATTTCATTCGTGGTTTGCTTTTGATGGTTTTGAGCAGTTGGTGAAGGAGTCTTGGCATAATGATGTGGTTGTGGACCTTAATGAGATGTCTTATTTGAAGAAGTAATTCCAAATGTTGAAAAAAAAGATTAAAATAAGGGTACATCAGTATATAGTTAAAGCTAATGACAAGAGGAAAGAAATTCATGAGAACTTGCACTCTATCTATAAACAAATTGATCAGAAGGGCGGTCAAGAAGATTTGTTGAACTCAATAAGGGAACTTTGGAAGGAATTGCGGGACTTGGAAACTTTGAGGGAAAAAGACTTGGTTCAAAAGGCTAAGGTGAAATGGGCTATAGAAGGCGACGAAAATTCCAAGTATTTTCATGGCATTATTAACAAAAAAAGACACCAAATGGCTATTAGAGGAGTTTCGGTCAATGGAGAGTGGGTTATGGATCCTCCTAAGGCCAAGCAAGAATTTTTCCAGCACTTTGCCAATCGATTCTCTAGTTGTCCAAGTCCTCGGATTCGTTTTCTTAATGATGAGGTATTTCCAGTATCTCTAAACCAACATCAATACGATATGTTAGAAGAAGAGGTCAATGATATAGAGATAAATAAAGCAGTCTGGGATTGTGGTACAGATAAATCCCCGGGTCCTGATGGATTCACATTTGAGTTCATAAGTAAGTTTTGGGAAGTGATTGGTGGTGATGTTTGTCGGGCAGTGAAATATTTTTTTCGATCAGGTTTTTTTCCTAAAGGTTGTAACCCGTCCGTTATAGCTTTGATTCCTAAAGTTAATGATGCTAAATTCGTGAAGGACTTTCGTCCATCAGTCTTATAGGATGTCAATATAAGATAGTGGGAAAGATCCTTGCGAATAGATTGAGTTTGGTCATTGGTAGCTTGGTTAGTAAAGAGCAATCCGCTTTTATTCGAGGTCGTCAAATTCTTGACGGTCCCATGATTCTTAGTGAGGTGATAGATTGGTGCAATCAGAAAAAGAGGAAGGCTATGATCTTTAAAGTCGATTTCGAAAAAGCATATGATTCGGTGCGTTGGGACTTCCTTGACATGATCTTATCTCGTTTTGGTTTTGGTGATACTTGGAGGGGTTGGATAAAAGGTTGTCTTGTTTCATCTACCGCTTTGATTCTAGTTAATGGAAGTCCAACTCAGGAATTTGATTTTCAGCAAGGTTTACGCCAAGGAGATCCACTCTCCCATTTATTATTTTTGCTGGTAATGGAATCTTTACATATTTCTTTCGTTCGTGCTATGGAAGGAGGGTTCTTTAAAGGAATCCAAGTAGGCTCTTATGAGTCGGTACATATATATCATCTCTTTTATGCTGACGATGCGGTTTTCATTGGGGAATGGAAAGAAGAGAATTTGTGCCATCTTGTTTGTATTTTGCATTGTTTCTACCTTGCATCAGGTCTTCGGATTAACATTCAAAAATGTAGTATTATGGGAGTCAGAGGTGTGAAGCATGCTGAGGTTTCTAGAGGCGCAAATTTGCTTGGATGTGAAGCTTCAAAAACTCCTTTCAAATATCTCGGGGTAACGGTGTGTAACACCCATTTCCCGAATACGAATAGGCCCCACCCTAGATGAAGTTGACCCGGGCCTAAGCATGTTTGACTAGGAATATGTGGTTGAGTCTTTAAGTGCATGTCTGATGGGGCTTAGATACGGAGCATCTAAAATATAGATATGGAGCATCAATCGATACGGAGCATCTAAAATATAGATACGGCGTATCGGCCTAAAATGGACAGAAATGACAGAAATGCCCTCCCAGCTAGTTTATATGTGTTGGGTTCTAGACATTTCCACACAATTCTTGTGTGTTCCTGTGATGTCGAGATAGAAAGAAGAGAGGGAAGAAGATGGAGCTTAGGATGATGATATAGAGATGGTTAAGTGTTCCAATTCATGGAACAATTCCCTAAGCTTGATTCTTCATAAGGGTTTATAAACTCTAATTTGGGATAAGTGGGGTAAATGATGGTTTCAAGATAATTAAGAGGTTATAGTAATTAAGGAATGTTTTATAATGGTTTTAAGTTAATAAGTTATGGGTTTGATCATCATATAATCAAGATATGATTATATGCTGATTAGAGATGGTTATAAGTAAATTGATGGTTGTATAAACCATTGTCATAGCCATGATGTTATGTATTAAGTGTTTATTGTATGATGTTATGACTTAGGGTGTTTATGATGATGATGATGATGATAAGGTTGATGATGATGCCTTGATGTGCTTAGCTTGGAGCTAAGGTAAGTAAAATGATGATGGCATGTTGTTATATGGATTGCTAACATATACGCGTTATGTATGTTTTGTGTTAAGTAATAAGAACTTGAGATATGCTTAAGTGATGTAATGAATGTGGCCTATGTGATGATTTGGTATTATGGAATAAGTGAGATTATGTGTTAAGTGAGACGTGGAGTAGTAAGCCCGTAAATTAAGTGTTTAATGTATATGATGTTTATGTGTTGATTGAAGTATAATGGTATGTTTTGATCGTTTTACTTACGAAGCATTATCGCTTACCGTTATAGATGTTAATGTTTTGTAGGTTCTCGCGAAGAAGGTAAAGCTTGGATTAAGGCTTAAGGATAGGAATTGCGGATTAAAAGGCTTTGTATGGTAATTAAGAGCTGATTATAGAATACCGAGCTCAATGTCGATGTTGTACCCCCGCAAGTCCTTATTGTGTTATAAATGTGTCATTTTGTGTCAAAATGTATATTATGGTTGTTATAGTGATTTGAGTGTCTAAAGGTGTGTTATAGAAATGGTTTATGAGTTTGTATGAAGTTAAAGGGGTGTTTGGACTAATGCATGTTTTTACCCACTTTGGGGTCAAACGGGTCATTTGCCGTGTATTATGGTTTGTTATAGTTTTGAATGCTAAATGATTGGTTTGGCATAAGTTATAATGTTGTATTGAGGTCAAAATGGTCTGTGGGTAAGTGTTGAGTTTATGCAGATTATCTGCAGCTGTTTCTGTAACTGAGGGTAGATATGGCGTATCTCATTTTGGGGATATGGCATATCAGTTTTGGAGTTGATACGGCACATCTCTTTTTGAGATATGGCGCATCTGTTCAGATTTGGTAATTTTCTAAATGTTGTACAAAGCAAACCGTAAGTCGTTGGTGTTCGTACCACCTATCGTTTTAAAGGTAATTGAGTCTAGTTTCATTTAAAAATGGATTCAAGGTCTGAAATGTTAGAGATTTTTGTTAATGGTTAAAAGAGTACCAAAGGGTCCGTTAAAGTGAAGTCGTTTCCGCGTTAAAGTTTTAATTTTTGGTCAAATCAGGCACGGGGTGTAACAAATTGGTATCAGAGCTTCGGTTTAAGTGAATTAGGTTTCCTTTTAGGTTGCCTAAACTTAGACCACTCATAGACGTGTTGCCCATAAGTGTAAGTAATGTGGATGGGTTAATGTTTAAGTTATAGGATGCATTTTATAATGCTTTACGTTGACTAAGGATGATAAGTGTATATAAATGTTTTACGGTATTGGTAAGTATATGGCATAAGTCCATGGTGGACTTGATGCATTTAGTGATTTGATCACCGTGCACTTTGGATAGTGTTAATGATCGTTATTTGATTATGTGAATATATGTTATAGTAACAATAGTATGATGTATTAGATGTGATGAATTGTATAATGGGCTATAGTAAGCTTGATAAATGGATATGCACGACTTGTGTATCATTAATGACCAATGTATGGTCCTATTAAATGTTTAATAGTTGTTGAGCGATAGGAAGCGGGTATTAAAGACGGGTTAACAGAATAGTAAAGTGGTTTATGTTGAATTTGAATGTAGAGATAATAAGTGTGTGTTATAGTATAAGGTAGTGAAGACATGATTGAATTTGACGCATCATTTGTTGCGTGTCAATTAATATGAAACTTATGACTCGTTGAGGCATGGTGCCTTAGAGGAAGTTATAGAATGAAAACTACATGTTTGATATGTAAAAGATGAAATAAAAGATAACGTTACAGAATAAAAGCAAGTATGGGCTTATGTGTATAAATAGCCAAATAGGCTAAATAGGTAATAGTAAAGATAATGAAATGGTCAACAAGAGTTGACGGGTGAAAGTTATAGTAAGATGTGAAACACATAGAAAATGTGTAATTACTAATGGGCAGACATTATATGCCCTATAAATAAGAATGAGCATGATAACATGTATATTAAAATGTTAATAGCTTGCCAGTTTGTTGTGGCAGATTACTCAGGGAAGCGTTACAGTGGGTGTTACAGAAATCCTCCAGAGGGATACGTCACAGTAAATCCTACGGGATATGTTATAGTGATCCTATGAGATGTGTTATAGCCCGAGTAAACAAAAGAAAATTATAGAAATCCTTCGGGATAAATTAAATTGTCTTTATCGGTAGGGGTTGCCTACTTCTTTAGCATATATAATTCCCCTCCAGAATATTATAGTGAGATGGATCCAAGGCTAGAAAGATAAATTGCATGTAAGGAAGGAGTAAAAGTAAGGCATATGACTTGGGAACTAATGAATGAGAGGTATAAAAGGTAAAAGTTAAAGTGAGTAATAGAAGTTGTAGTGCTACGTCAGAAGTGGGTAAGTAGGATGGTTTATGATCTCTTTATTTAGATGAATCGGGACGCCTTCTCATTTAAATAAAGAAGTTGTAAATCGCCGAACCATGAGTTTATATTTCTTTGTTTACATTGATTGGGACGCCTCTCTATGTAAAGGAGGAAGTATAAATAAGTGGGCTTATGTATTCCCGACATGGCATGAGTAGGGTTAAGGGAGTAGAAAATGGAAACTAAAACTCATTAGACGTTATAGGGACTAAGGAAGGTGGGATAAGAATTAGGAAGTGACTATTCGTTAAGACTTGATAAGAAACCTATAATTTAGGTGTCGAGAGTATAAGCTTAAGGATTTAAAATTTTAAATTGACGTTATAGTATGCCTAACGGCATGATGTAAAGTGAGTAATGACCATGGTGGTCGCTATACTATGATAACAACCTCATGTGTGTTGTAACAGTATTTGTCGAGATGTAACTATATAAAGTCAAAATATTGAATTTTTTCCCAAGTAAATAATGACCTTTATCGGAAATTAATAGAAAGGGCTAAAGATAGTGTGGTGTTATAGTAGAAATGTATAAGAAATGATAGAATGACTATGAAAGGTGTGAAAGTAAATGTTAGTATTTGACTTATGTAACAAATTGAAGTAAAATAGTAAATGTTTCCGGATGACAAGTCGTCATTGTGGGAAATTTTATATAAGCTTGCGATGCTAAGTGTTGTTTATAGTGGATTATAAGTAATGATTATGTTATAGTAAGTTTAAAATTGCAAGATCATCTAGATCGTTGCAATGTAATGACTAAGGATTCAAAGTATGAGAACGGGTGTATGTTGTGATCTAGTTATGGATAGTAATGGACGATAGATTTCGGGGACGAAATCTAAATAAGGGGGTAGAATTGTAACACCCGTTTCCCGAATACGAATAGGCCCCACCCTAGATGAAGTTGACCCGGGCCTAAGCATGTTTGACTAGGAATATGTGGTTGAGTCTTTAAGTGCATGTCTGATGGGGCTTAGATACGGAGCATCTAAAATATAGATATGAAGCATCAATCGATACGGAGCATCTAAAATATAGATACGGAGCATCAGTCGATACGGAGCATCTAAAATATAGATACGGTGTATCGACCTAAAATGGACAGAAATGCCCTCCCAGCTAGTTTATATGTGTTGGGTTCTAGACATTTCCACACAATTCTTGTGTGTTCCTGTGATGTCGAGATAGAAAGAAGAGAGGGAAGAAGATGGAGCTTAGGATGATGATATAGAGATGGTTAAGTGTTCCAATTCATGGAACAATTCCCTAAGCTTGATTCTTCATAAGGTATGATGCTTAATTTGTGTAAATTGATGAATTAAGAATTAGGGTTTATAAACCCTAATTTGGGATAAGTGGGGTAAATGATGGTTTCAAAATAATTAAAAGGTTATAGTAATTAAGGAATGTTTTATAATGGGTTTAAGTTAATAAGTTATGGGTTTGATCATCATATAATCAAGATATGATTATATGATGATTATAGATGGTTATAAGTAAATTGATGGTTGTATAAACCATTGTCATAGCCATGATGTTATGTATTAAGTGTTTATTGTATGATGTTATGACTTAGGTTGTTTATGATGATGATGATGATAAGGTTGATGACGATGCCTTAATGTGCTTAGCTTGCAGCTAAGGTAAGTAAAATGATGATGGCATGTTGTTATATGGATTGCTAACATATGTGCTTTATGTATGTTTTGTGTTAAGTAATAAGGACTTGAGATATGCTTAAGTGATGTAATGAATGTGGCCTATGTGATGATTTGGTATTATGGAATAAGTGAGATTATGTGTTAAGTGAGACATGGAGTAGTAAGCCCGTAAAGTAAGTGTTTAATGTATATGATGTTTATGTGTTGATTGAAGTATAATGGTATGTTATGATCGTTTTACTTACGAAGCGTTATCGCTTACCGTTATAGTTGTTAATGTTTTGTAGGTTCTCGCGAAGAAGATAAAGCTTGGATTAAGGCTTAAGGATAGGAATTGCGGATTAAAAGGCTTTGTATGGTAATTAAGATCTTAGTATAGAATACCGAGCTCAATGTCGATGTTGTACCCCCGCAAGTCCTTATTGTGTTATAAATGTGTCATTTTGTGTCAAAATGTATATTATGGTTGTTATAGTGATTTGAGTGTCTAAAGGTGTGTTATAGAAATGGTTTATGAGTTTGTTTGAAGTTAAAGGGGTGTTTGGACTAATGAATGTTTTTACCCACTTTAGGGTCAAACGGGTCATTTGCCGTGTATTATGGTTTGTTATAGTTTTGAATGCTAAATGATTGGTTTGGCATAAGTTATAGTGTTGTATTGAGGTCAAAATGGTATGTGGGTAAGTGTTGAGTTTATGCAGATTATCTGCAGCTGTTTCTGTAACTGAGGGTAGATATGGCGTATCTCATTTTGGGGATATGGCATATCAGTTTTGGAGTTGATACGGCGCATCTCTTTTTGAGATACGGCGTATCATGTGATATGGCGCATCTGTTCAGATTTGGTAATTTTCTAAATGTTGTTCAAAGCAAACCGTAAGTCGTTGGTGTTCGTACCACCAATCGTTTTAAAGCTAATTGAGTCTAGTTTCATTTAAAAATGGATTCAAGGTCTGAAATGTTAGAGATTTTTGTTAATGGTTAAAAGAGTATCGAAGGGTCCGTTAAAGTGAAGTCGTTTCCGCGTTAAAGTTTTAATTTTTGGTCAAAGCGGGCACGGGGTGTAACACGGTGGGCAGTAAAATGACCCGCATCCATTCCTGGGATTTGATAACTGATAAAGTGGTGGCGAGATTATCTAAATGGAAGGCGAAGACTCTTTCTATTGGTGGTAGATTTACCCTTACTAAAGCGGTATTAAGTTCTATTCCTTTGTATTATTTTTCGCTTTTCAAGGTCCCGCTTGGTGTGATTAAACGTCTTGAATCGTATAGAAGCAGTTTTTTTCGAGGTACGGATCCAGGTGTTCGGGAAGGCTTCATGGTTCAGTTGGGATAGTGTTGTTGCAAGTAAAGAAGCTGGAGGTTTAGGTATGTCCAGTTTTTTTGCTATGAATCGTGCTTTGCTTTTTAAATGGATTGGGAGGTTCAAGGCGCATCCTGAAGCTTTATGGATGTTGGTTATTAAGGCTATACATGGTACTTGTGGTAACCTGGATCGGGATATTCCTGTGGGGAAGTATTCTACTTGGCTTGATTGTATCCGTAGTATATATCAGCTTAAAGAAAGAGGTGTGGATTTGTTTAAGAGTATGGATAAGAAGGTGGGAAATGGCAATGACACTTTTTTTTTGGTTAGAGAACTGGATGGGGGATGGATCTTTGAAAGTAAAATATCCGCACTTATTTGCTCTAGAGGAGAACAAAGAGGTTTCTGTTCGTGCTAAAGTTCATAATGGTTTGCTTTCTGGTTTTAGAAGAACGCCAAGGGGGGAGCAGAAGGTATGCAATTGGAAGAGTTAACCAACAAGATAAGGACTTTCGAGTTCGTTGAAGATCAAGATAGTTGGTCATGGAATCTGGATGGAGAAGGTGTTTTTTTCGGTATCTTCGGCTAGGAGAACCATAGATGACGGGTTATGTATCCTGGATGGGTCGCCTACTATATGGTCAAAATTAATTCCTATCAAAGTTAATATATTGGCTTGGCGTTTAGCTTCTAATAAGCTTCCGACAAGGTTTAATATGTCTTTGAGAGGGTTGGAAGTGTCGTCTATTGAGTGCCCTGTTTGTCATGAAGGGGTCGAAACATCAGATCATCTTTTCTTTTCATGTTCGATATCCTCTGCCATTGTCTCAAGGTTACTAGGGTGGTGGGGGCTTCCGAATGTCGGTATTTCTTCGTACCAAGGTTGGTTATCTTGGTTCAATGATTTGAAGTTAAGGAAGGAGGTGAAAGACTACTTGGAAGGTACGATGTTCGTTTTGTGGTGGATCATTTGGAGCTATTGAAATAAGTTGATCTTTGGTTCAGATGTCCCAACAAAGGCGTCCTTATTTGATCTTATTGTGTATCATTCTTATGTTTGGTGTAATGCTAGAGTTAGGAGAAATCTTGATTGGTTAGGGTGGCTTAAAAGCCCTATGATAGCTCTTTTGTAATTGTCTTTTTGTGAGCTTTAGCTTCTTGCTAGGCTCGTTAATATAATCGCCGTTCAAAATAAATAAATAAATAAATAAATTGTAGAACTCAAGCTCATAATTTTAGAAAAGTTGTTTCATTTCACGAATATTAATTTGTTTTTGTAATGTTTTCTCCGCTTGTATAAAAGAAAGGGCAAATTACCTAAAAATGTATTTAACTTGTCACTTTTTACCATTGTATGTAGTCTTCTTTTTTTTTTCCCAATCTGTCAATGAACTTGCAAAATCCGTTCATTGCGTGTAGCGGTGACCTGTTTGACCTGCTGGAGCAGGTTAAGCTAACGATCGTTAGGTTTATCATTGCAATGTTAGTCCTTTAGACTAACGATCGTTTATCATGGCTACATACAATGACAAAAAATATCAAGTTAGATGACTTTCATTATTTTTAAAATTTATATACGTTTTTTACACGTTTTTGCACATATTTTTATACACGTTTTTATACACACATTTTTATACACGTTTTTATACACGTTTTTATACATGTTTTTATACGGATTTTTATACACACATTTGTATACATGGTTTTATGCACGTTTTTATACACACGTTTTTATGCACGGTTTTACACACGTTTTTAAAATGTTTCAATACATACATTTTTTTACACACGTTTTTATATACGTTTTTATATACACATTTTTATGCACGTTTTTATACACTCGTTTTTATACACATAGTTTTATGCATGTTTTTTTATACACATTTTTATACACACATTTTATACATGCTTTAATGCAGATTTTCATACGGACTTTTTTACACACGTTTTTATACACGTGTGTAAAAACGTGTAAAAAAGTTAAATTAAAAAAGTAAAAAAAAAAAGTTAAATTAAAAGTGTGTAAAAAAACTTATATAAAACGTGGAAAAATCATATGGAAAACTCGGTCACCCCGAGTGTCATCTAGCTGAAGATAGCTCGTAGACTTACACTTAGTTAGTTAGCGTAATATCTTGTGGAGTTGGGTCGGGTCTTTACTCACGGTCAGCTTACTCCACAGCCGATATGGGGCGTTTACTTGTACTATAAATACCCTTTCCCACACAAGGGAAAGGGTTGGATGTTCATTTTGCTTTGAAGCTAATATATTTCACTTTCTCTCTCTAGAATATCCCAACCTTACTTTCTTTATCTAGGAAATTCGACTTGAGCTTAATCTTCACCTTGTGTTATAATAACCAATATCCTACAAAAACGTATATAAAAACATGTAAAAAAGATAAATTAAAAACGTGCGTAAAAACGTGTGTAAAAAACGTGTAAAAAAGTTGAATTAAAAGTGTGTATATAAGCGTGTGTAAAAACGTATATAAAAACGTGTAAAAAAAATGTAAAAAAGTTAAATTAGAAGTGTAAAAAAAGTTAAATTAAAAGTGTATATAAAAACGTGTGTATAAAAACATGCATAAAAACGTGTGTATAAAAACGTATATAAAAATGTGTGTATAATGACGTGTGTATAAAAACGTGTGTAAATGTGTGTATAAAAATGTATGTATTGAAACATTTTAAAAACGTGTGTAAAACCAGCATAAAAACGTGTGTATAAAAAACATGTGTATAAAAACGTGTATACAAATGTGTGTATACAAATCCGTATAAAAACATGCATAAAAACGTGTATAAAAACGTGTGTATAAACGTGTATAAAAATGTGTATAAAAACTTGTATAAAAATGTGTAAAAACGTACATAAATTTTAAAAATAATAAAAGTCATCTAACTTGTTACTTTTTGTCATTGTATGTAGCCATGATAAACGACCGTTAGTCTAAAGGACTAACATTGCAATGATAAACCTAACGATCGTTAGCTTAACCTGCCCTAGCAGGTCAAACAGGTCACCGCTACACGCAATGAACGGATTTTGCAAGTTCGTTGACAGATTGGGAAAAAAAAAGTTACATACAATGGTAAAAAGTGGCAAGTTAAATACATTTTCAGGTAATTTGGCTTAAAAGAAAAAATATTACAATTCAAGATTTTATTAGTTATTTAAAGACATAACAAAAGAACATTGTCATAACCAGTTAAAATCAATATAATCAATGAGTGGTAACTTTAAGACTAGAATCATGACTTCCAACTGCTTGAGCTTTTCCTCGTTATTTCTGTCACTTCCGTAAGTGCGATGGTTTCTTACATAACAAAAAGTTTCTCACTCTAAACGACCCGATCATATCCCATGGACTCAAAGCTGCAATTACGTAAACAACACTAAAAATTAGTTACACACCAGTCATGCACAAATCCATCCAACTTACAACTAGCCACAATCATCTTTTTTTTTTTTTTTTTTTTTTTTTTTTTTTTTTTTTTTTTTTTTTTTTTTTTTTTTTTAAATTTAAAAAAAAAAATCAATCTATACACTTTTTTGTTCACACTCTTAAAATATGTGATTTTTTTTTATTAATTTATTAACACTTAATAATGTGCAAAATTTGGTAACATTTATAAATGTGAAAAAAAATTGTAAAAAAATAGATTTTTCATATGTAGGCCCGATTGGTTTGTAGGTGGGTTTGGAATTGGATTTTGATTTGAATTTGGTATGAAACAAAATTATCAAAGAGAAATTAATAATTATTTAAATTGTGTATTAGTTTGAAAAATAAAAAAATAAGACAAACAATAAATAAATATGTGGTTGAAAATTTTAAAGAAACAATAGATAAAATTTAATTGGTTGGTATCGCCAAAAGACACTAGTAGATGTAGGATTAAATCTATCATTCAAAATGGTGGAGCCAGAAAATGAAAATGGCACCAAATAATTTATTTCATGTTTATTTCAATCCATGCCAACTAACGAGTTGGGCGCCGGTCCGCCGCGTTGCGGCGGGGCGTCGAAGTTGGCCATATTTTGCTATCGTAAGTTATTATGAGGTTAAAAAGTGGTATTTCTTTAGAAGATTATATTGCCGTGTCATTTATCCAAGTTTTTAAGGTTTATGGATTTTTTATTTTTTTTAAGAAGGAAATTCATCCATATGTTGTGCTATGCACATATCAATCCAAAATGCAACAACCATTAATTAAGTAACCAACTTAGAACATGCAGAACACTATATATGTTCAAATAAAGATCCTACTGCATAACCTTAACAGTGAATGAAATATAATAGAAAAGAAGATCGATGTGCGAATCACCTGAAGTATAATAGAAAAGAAGCCTCGAAACTGTTTGCATCGAGAAAGGTCTCTATTTGGCTTACCAGTTCCATTGCATTCTGCAATGATACAGATAAATAAAAAAAAAATGACTGCTGCTGGGGATCGAACCCAGAATCTCTGGTTTCTTAGACCAGTGCCTTATCCATTGGGCCACAGAGTCGAGTTATATTGTGGGATCTTATTTAGTATCTAATTTTGCCTACCATTTATGAATACTTTTCAAAATGTTAGTACTACTTCAATAAACAACATAAGAAAAGTCTATTTTTTTAAAGGCTCAAGTTTATGGTCTAACCTGTAGGAAGATCAATTTATGATAGATGAACCGCAGCTGCTGTTTGATGTTTGCGTTACCATGTGAGTACCGGCTGCAAGGCAGATGTCAACATAAAAGTGAATATATTGTAACAGACATGCAAAACTAATGTAGCTACAAAATGATATACATGATTATTTTCCAAATACGTGGGCTAATATAAGAAAATTAGGGAGTAAGAACCTTTATTAAAAAAATAAGCAACCACTACCATTTACATTCTATCATGTTATAAAATATTAAAACCCACACCCATAGTGATTTATGTTGATAAACCAAACGGTCTGTTACCATACTTCAAGTATTCGCACACTTGTTAGAGAATAAACAACAAAAACTTACAAAGAAAATAGGAGCAGCCACCCAAGTGAGCTTGCAGTAGTCCGTAGTCATCAGTTTGTCTCGTCCAACCCTATTCATTTAAAATTCTGTCCACAGATCACTTCTTACATGAGGGCGAAAATGACCAACCGAGGAGAGTGACATATGCAATGACTAAATATTTGTTTGTCACTTATCATTCAAGCAGTGTGCAAGAAAACTCGCCTTTTTTGAACACCACCGGTTTTGAGCAGCAAAATCTAAGCTGCAAACAGGTGTTCTGGAAGTACTACAGTGTTCCTTTCTTTGGTTCAAAACCTCGGTTTAAACTTAAGAGATCGAGCAAGTTTAGCTTAATTTTAAATCAAAATGAAATAAAAAGAATTAGCAGTTTACTACGTTTGGAAAAACCTATGCAGCTAGTAATTTCAAGTAAATAAGAAAATGAGAGTGTATGGAATTGTTTAACTTACCTTTGCTGAAAATCAAATAACCTGAACCGATGGCATCTCCTTGTTGACTTTGGATTGAAATTGACGAAGCAAGCACTTTCAACTCATCATGTTTCATGTTACAAAAGATCATAACACTACAGTGCTAAGTTTTTATCTATATAAAAAACAACTAAAATGCTAAAAAGAAGACCATAGTTTCAGAAAATAACTACACATTCACAAAATTTATGTACATTGCACACTCTAGTGCTATACAAAATATATTTACTCATCAGTTAAATAGATACTAATAACCTAATTTACCTAGACACAGAAGAGTGAACGAACCGGCCCAAAGAAAAACTACCCAAGTTACTACCTAGTACGCTACACTGTATTCATAGAACTTCTCCATTTTCTATTGCACTGAGATCTCCATGCTCTTTCCAGCCCCTTCCAAGCTTCCAGATTGCTTAGGCCCTGATCTTGATCCATAAGTTCCTATATTATGTTACATACAGAAAGTACAACTCAGGGCGTAGTAGAAAGCTAGCACCCCTAAATTGCATAATTTTGTGTAATAAGTTGTATTGTATTAGAGAATATATTAAGCACGTGAATAAGCAAATTTAATATAGAACTTTAAAACACACTCTTTATCCCATAGAACTGAATCTGAATACACTAATAAGAAAGTCTTAACTAAGATCTGTTCTTGCATTAGCTAAGTCAGTAGAGTGTAGACAAACCTTTAGCTATGTCAGTAGAAAGTCTTAAAAAATGTCCCGCTAACGATGCTACAATTATATCATGATGGCTTTGACTTTGTCCTTATCACCTGCACATACAAAATAACATGTGGTAGGGGTATTTTTTTAGCACCATAAAAGAGAAATGTCAAACGAATATATATGTTCAGGCAAAAAAGACTAAAATTAATAATACTATATATAAGTGGAAAACATACATCCAAACACCCTTTAAACAACAAAAAAGAGTAAAATTAATAATAAAAAAAACAGGTACCTTTCATTAATTTTGCTCCTTCTTTTTTGTTCAGTAACAGAATGTTTACACCTGGTTGCGTCTATCTTTTCCTAATTATTATTCTTCCCTCCTGCTTCAATCACAATTCAATCAACACCCCCATTTATTAAGAATTAAAATAAAAAAAAGGGAATGAATAAAAATAAGAAAAGATTGTACCTTTGGAAGAATTATTATTGTTTTCAAACCCATCTTCTTGATAAGCCCTTTCGATTGATTTCATTTTTTTAACCTTCTGATTATAAAGGAATTATATAAAGAGTGATATCTAGAAAATGGGAAATTAGTCAAAAGGATGTTACTTAATTCGGTAAGCCCGGCAGCGGCCGCCGTTGATATTCAGGGGAGGTGTTTGGTTGTTGATGATAGAAGAAGAAGAGGAGGTTGTGAACTTATGAGTCGGTGTATAAAAAATAAACAAATGAAAAAATAAATAAATAATCATACTTTTAAGTGTGAAAAATCCTTTAAATGTTCACACTTAGAGCACTTGCAGCAATCACGCAATCTTTGCGTTAAATGGGAGTTAACGTGCGTTAAATGCACGTTAGCCATTGCTTGTTGTTGCGTTAAATGCACGTTAACACGCCGGGTGATCCCCTTAACACGGCGTTAAGGGTAAGTTTTGTAAAAAAAAAAAAAAAAATAAAAAAAAAATTGGGAAGATAATCCCGTGGACATGTCGCCGGGAAAAAATATTGAAGAAGGAAGAAGAAAGTTGGAGCACTGTGTATTTTGGATGGCAGTGGGTTAGTACTCCATGGGGAGTGATTAGGATTGGTTCTTGGTCCTTGGTTCTGTGNGATCTGTTTCATCGTTTCTTAATAAAGTTTCTAGACCGATCCTAATAGCTGGATTGTCTTGAGGCAGCTCACGCAACCTTTCGATCTCCGGAGCACGATCCTCCTTCTGCAGCATAATTCGAGTTATCTCACCTAGCAAATTGTTAAATACTCCATCGGAAGTTATGTTTCCACCGGTAAACAATCCACCGACAAACTATCCACCACAAAACCAACCCAATACATTTGGGTTAACTGATGAAGAACTCTTCGAGCAAGATATGCAAGTCTTGTTACAGGTTCAAGCAGAAGAAGAACGTCAGGCAAGAGATCGTGAGGCGCGAGCAAAAACTAAACAGGATCGGAGAAACCAGAGAGCAGAATGGCGATGGAAAATGGGATTAAACCGTGTGCCATCGAGTAAGGACGATTCGAGTGCCAACTATTCGAGTGACGAGGGCTATGGCACAGACTGAATCATTTTCTTGATTCATAGTTTATTTTAATCGTAGGTTAACCGTACGTTGTTTAATGTATTTCAATTCCATGTTTTATGTATTTTAATTCGTGTTTTAAATTTAATGTGTGTTTAAAGTTTAAGTATTAATATAAGTTGTATTTTATAAATGTTGTTTTAGTTATTAAATGAAATATTAGTTTTAGTTTAGGGTTGAATTTGAAAATAGTTGAGTTAAAGCTGAGTTATGAATGTGGGTGTTTTTTTGTGAGTTAAGGTGAAAGTGTTAAAGCTGATGTGGCAGTGTGTTAAAGTTTAACACAAGTTACTGATGCACATGCTCTTATAGGTGTAGAAATCATTTGTAACACACAATTTCTCCACACTTCAATAAGTGTGGAGAAATTGTGTGTTACGATTAATCTCTACACTTACGAGTGTAAAGAAATCTTATATATTTTCACATTAAAAAGTGTAATATTTTTTAAACAACTATAAGTGTGAAAAATTATTTGTTTTACCATTTTTTCCAACACTTATTAAAGTAACTAATTTTTACTCATTATTAAGAGTCAATAAACTAATAAATTTTGCACACTTTTCAAGGCTACCCGTAATGGTGATTGCGGTCATCACTATCATCTCAGCGCAAACTCAACTTTCTTTCTCTACAACCATCTTGATGACCAACTGGACATAATGGTTGAAGGAAAACCATGGTGTAACGTGCAGTAATTTATGAAAATAATTTAACCATTAAATAAGAAAACAGTATTTATCAGAGTATAAAAACCATGGAGTGGAAGACTTTCAAAATTACTTATTGTCCCATGAGATCCATATAAACCACCTATTAATCAAATATGTACAATAACGTAAATAATATACCTTTTACTGCCCAGCAAGACACGAACTGGCAAACCCTTGTTGGTGTTAGTCGACCCAACGTCCAAGAACACAAAAGAAACTTGATCCTCAAAAGACCAGGCCGAATCCAATATCCACACTTACGCTCCAATGACCACCTATAGCTGCTAGGCTTAAAATAACGATCAAGTATGTGTATCTAATACATATACACGAATACACAATGTGTTCGTGTGTCTCCTTCTGTGCGACGATCGAACGAAACAGAGAAAGGAGAGGGTTCTTGTATTGCAAGTTGTTTATGAATGCATAATCTAAAACCTTTTAAATTTATATTTATAATACGTGCAATCTTTATCTTATAAGGCAACACAATTATTCTTTAAATATAACTCTGTATATTTTAAAGAGTAAACTGCAAAAAATGTCCATAAACTTTGTCATTTTTGCGAGAAATGTACTTGAGCAAAAAATTATGCAAGTTGTGTACCTAACGTTTTATTTTTTTTGCAAGAAATGCCCTTGAGCCGTTCAATCCCCCATTTTTGCTAACGCTCGTTAACTTTTCCCCTTAATGGCCATGCGAAATAACTAATTTACCCTCATCTTCATACCACAATTACTTTTTTTTGAATTTGTAATTAATGCCCCTCCACCACCTCCATCTCCACCACTATCCTCCATTATCCAACATCACCACCACCACCCTCAACCACCACCATCATAATACATTTCTATTGATTCCAAACCCACTATTGATTCCACACCAGTTGTGAATTTTGTGCATAACCAAGATGATGAAATTGTTGATAATCAAATGGGTACTAATCAAAATTTAAACCCATTTATGTGAAAATGGTCTCAGAGTCTATTTTTTTCAGCAACATCAAAGAATCAGCATTTTCTTTCCTATTACTTTATTCTTTGTTGTAATTCATTATGTAAAAAGAATGCATTTTGCTCACTTACTATTGATTAAGATTAGACTATTTGTATATTCAAATAGGGGGAGGTTGTTGGGTCAAAATCTGACCCAATAGTCTCCGACAAATATTTAAACATAAAATAGCCTATATTCACTCACTGAAGATCAGTGAGTAGTCTGGTCTATGAAAATGATCAGAGAATATGTTACTCTCTGATATGTCAGAGAGTGATTCACTTTATGATAAGTTGATAACAATCAAAGAGTAAGTCTACTCCCTGATGGTTATCAGAGGGTAAGTCTACTCCCTGATGGTTATCAGAGGGTGACTCACTCCCTAATGATTATCAGAGGGTTTAACTCACTGATAAAAGAAATTAGTGAAAGTTGTATAAAGCTCAATCAACAGTCAAGCTTCAGAGACGTCGAAAACAACTGAAGAATATATTTTACCGGGTGGAATTAAAAATCGTTCTTCCGCTCAGGGGCGCAGCTACATAGGGGCGGGAGGGGGCGCCCGACCCCTCGAATTTTTTTTGTGATGTAGGGGGTATATAGTTTTCGTGTAGAAAAATTTCGGTATATTCGGTTTCGACCCCCCATTTTAATTGTGAAATTTCTTTTATACATTAAGCAATAAAAAATTTTAGATCCCGACCCCCTACTGAAAATTTTCTAGCTTCGCCACTGCTTCCGCTGATGAATTAACTTAAGCCAACGTAGATTCTTTGTCCCAGATCACACAAACAGATGCGATGTTGGATGGTTGTAGGTACAAAATGCATAATACAAGAGTAAGCTTTTCAATCTTCAAAACATAGAATTGTCAAATGTAAAGAAGACATATTCCACTTCGTTACTAGCTGAAATATAATAAATATTAGTATATTACATTCGCTACACCTCATACATTCACACTGACACAAACAGACCCAAGTCAGACACCCTAAGATTGAATCATGTTGTGTACCATAAACCAATCTTATGGCACTTTCTGAAAGGTGCACTTTATTGCAAAGCATACATTTCTTGAGCTTGAAGAGGTACCTCAGATAATAGATAGAGCGAAATATATCCACCAAAAGACCTGGTACCCCATTTCAGACCATCACGGTATCGTACGAAGACTGGAACTTAGGTTTTAGGTTGTAAAGCATACGTTTCTTGGAATTGAACAGATAGTGAGAATCATACGTTGAGCGAAACATATCAATCAAAAGAGGAAATTCTAATACACCAAACACGATGACTGGTACTGCAGCAAATGTTGCAATAAGGATTGGTACCCATTCCAACCTTTGATTGTATAGTGCGAAGAAGCTAGAACTGAAAGTGACCATCATGGCCACTACTGAGATGAAAAGTGCTAGTAGACCTATCATCAGCTTTTTGGGTAATGAGTAAAGGAAATCTTGTTGACCATGGCGTGAAGTTAGGACACCCAAGAATACTAGGAGTGAAATTATGGAAAAGAACAATGAAATAGCATCTGCTATAACAAAAACTAAGAAACTAGTATCATGAATGAAAAAAGGAAACCCCGTTTCTTGTCTGTAGCCACCAGGAACTGTAAAGGCTACTGCAAACGCAACGGTGACGATAAGTGTGGCCACAACCATACAGTCTTTCATCCATTTCAATCCACTGGTAACTAGATCTTCGTTCTCTTTAGAGAATAACTCATACGCTGTTTGACCATTGATATTCGTCTCTTCTGTGAGATAAGGTGGCATTATCTTCTCTACCTCCTACAACACAGAAAATTACAGAGAATAACTCGTACTTCTTTTGACTTGGACTTGAGATGCATATGTGCTTAATAGTTGTAGAATTATTAAAATTAGTAATTTATCCATAAAGCAATTAATTAAGCAGTTTCGGGACAAAAGAAATACCTTAAACCACAATAATTCTCGTTGCATTAGCAGAGATGCTCCAGCCATCTTTGCTGTCATCTCCTTTGAAGTCTTCCCAACTAAATGATGCATATAATTGCCATCCTTGTCACTTTCTAGGCATATATCGTGGTTCATTGAGCCACCTATCTCAAACATTAAGTTGTAGACATCTTGATGACGGTGCATTACTGCTATATGAAATATAGTGTGCCCATGCTCATTTGTATGAAGCATAAGATCGGGATAGGTTCGAAGAAACTCAGCTATAAATTTGGCGTTTCCCCTTCGTGCAGCAACAAATAATATACTAGGAGGCTCTTGAAGCATATTCTCAATTTTTTTCAAAGTCCGTTGTTTCGCAAACACGTCTCCAAATTTTTTTTCAGTAATTTCAATGCATCAGTGTCGTCCTCATCCGCGGGTTGTACTTTCATACGGAAAAATCTAAGAACTAGAGAAATAACTACCAGATAGTCAAATACCACACAGTATAGGAAAACATGAGTCCTTCAAATAAATATGATAATCCTTACCTAGATCTGTTATTTTCTTTTCTGATGATGCAAATGCATCAGGCTTTCGAGCCAAGACTTCGAGTAAAGATACAGTTGCAGCAAGTTCTGGACGGTCGTTCACAATTTGGAGCGCAACATCTATGTAGGTTAGGACAATCACTTAATGCATGACTTCAAATGAAACAGAAATAACAATTTTAATTAAGCAAGTAAATTTTCAACACTTGCTTGAGATTGTTAAAGGACACTAAATTTAATTTATGTGAAAGACTATTGTGATCATGTGATGATCAAGCAATGTAAAGTTTACGTATATAAATTAATGTGATATGTCCGGATTCGAACTCGAGACTTCGAGATTGCACACTTTACGTACGAGTTTCAATTAATTAATAATTATTATATTTAGTATGAATAATTATTTAATTCACGAAAACAAATACTTAACGGACACTAACGACCGTTAGGAGAAAGGAGAAAGGAGAAGGACTATAATGAAACAAGAGGTCAAGAAGGATCCGGAAACCCCTCCCTTGGGGTGTGATCGGCCGAACCCAACCCACAAGGGGTTAGGGTTGTTTTCTTGAGCTCCAAGTTTAAGAAAACTATATATACATGCCCCTTTTCATTCATTCATTCATCCCTTGATTCATTAGCAATCACAACTTCTCCTTCTCTCTTTCTTTTGAGCTATAGTCGATCCACTAACACCCCTTTGGGTCCTAGTCGATTTGATAAAGGCTCAACATAAGTATTGTTTTGTTCATGAATCAAGAAACTAGCTTTTCTTATTGAAACGCTATGAGTACGTGTGTTCAAGAACGAAGTGTTAGCATACTTTTGCTAACAAGGTGATATTGCCCTATTCGACTAACCCTATAGTCGATCCTCACTAAACACTAATTAGGGTTTATATTGTTCTTGATCTTTGATCACAAAGGTACGCATATTCTTTTATATTCGGTTAATTATTATTACATGTATTTGATTCTATTCCGCTGCGTGCTTGATGATGTTTATGTGTTTATATAATTGTTATGTTTTACATATTCCAACAGTGGCATCAAGAGCCGTTAATACATTGTAATTAATTACCGAAACACATAAAAATTAAATTGTTTGTGATTATTACATGTTATGGTGTTCTAAAGTTTTAAAATTTTTGTAAACCCTAAATTTTTTATATATAGGTCGATCACTATCTTTTAAAAATTAGGGTTTTGATTTTGTAAAAACTTGTAGAAACCCTAGGTTGCATGTAATCTTTATGTGTTATTGAATGGATATTTGTTATATGCCATTGTGAATATGCGATCTTGGTTATATGTTATAATAAGTGTTATGTGGATATCCATGACAAAAACATGCAAATTTTGTCATGGATAATAATTATGTAGTAACTGCTACGTGTTTATGTGATTTCATGCTAATTATGCGATTTGAATTAATTAGTTTTTTTTAGTAATCAATTGCTTTGACATGTTTAATTACTAAAAATTAATTAATTATATAATTAGGGAAGACCTAAAATCGTGTATATTATCAATTGTGTGTTATTGTATATTTATTATCGTAGGATTTACGCAACCATTTATGGTGTACGTGGTCCATTGGTACATCGATCGAAAACTAATGGGGGTCTTAGATAATATATACATGTAAATTGATTGATTCAGCATGTTCATTTATTAAGTTATTTAATTTTATTTAATTGCTATTTGTTTATAAATATTTGGGACATGATTGTAAGCAAAAGGGTAATTTCACAATAAAATTATAAACCGAACTTAATAATGGTGAAATCATGTTTTGAGCTTTAAAAATCATAAACTTTTAATTGATTGATGCAACTGTACTAAAATGGTCTGAAAAGCGGACTTGATTTGACAAACTATAAATTGGGTATAAGGTGGCTTCGCATTAAATTGTGGCCTTAGAGAGACTCCATTCTGTCTCTACGCTCGCCTGTGCGTCAAATTGAACTTACCAAGTAAGCCATTATTAGTACGAAGCATCTTAAGGCAATATTGTAAATTGCTCAACGCCTCAATTAAAGCTTTGTTGATTTATGCTCATGTAAAGAAACGAATATGTAAATGTTTTGTTTATGAAACCTATGATACAAAGATGAATGCATGATATCTTTGTACATATTTTTGATTACACACATCAAAATTTAATACCCTTGAAATTTAAGTCACATGCCATCTGACTATAAGGAACACTTGGAGTTATTTATTTGGTATGCGTGAGACCTAGGCCAAAGATTAATGACAAGGCAAATTTCTGAGTGGGCGTGAGACCTCACATGGAGAATTTGCAGTTTCTAAGTTAGACGACTTAATTAAGTTGATGCGTGAGACCTAGAACTTAAGGCATGAGATGGGATAAAACATGCTTACATTGCAAATTGATGAATCAATTTCATGTAAATCCCATAAATGATCTAGGAATTGGAAAATTGTTTGCCAATTATTGTTCGACAGATTACCATCTTTTGTACTTTTATTGCTAGCAGATCAACTGATGTAGTGAAATTATGAAAAGTTGGATCCTAGATTTTCAAGAAACTAAGTTGGTTATATGAATATATCCATGGGTATGATGTTTGCTTGAAAATATGTATTATCGAAAATACTAATGTTTGAACTTTTTCTGTAGAAATGGCTCAACCCGATAACTCCGTGTATGCTGCTTTCAAGAGTCATCTTGAAAGAGCTAAATTGACTGGAAAGAACTTCAATGATTGGCACAGGTCGCTCAGAATTGTCTTGAGAGCGACTAATAAGCTCAATTATTTGAATACTCAATGCCCTGAGGAGCCTGCTGCTACCGCCACTGATGATGCCAAAGCAGAGTGGAGAGCTGAGCATGATAAGTATAATGAGATTGCATGCTTAATACTCCAAAGTATGGAACCAATGATGCAAAATAAGTTTGAGTATTATTTTCCATATGACATGCTCCAAGACCTAAAGAAGGCTTATGAAAAGTCTCCTGCAGTTGAATTGTATGAGTCTCTTGACAAACTACACAGCTGCAAGCATGGTGATGGTAAACCAGTAGAAGATTATGTGAATGAGATGATTGAATACTTTGATTGTCTATTCAGAATCGGCTTTGGTTACCCCGAGAATGTTCAAGTACACCTAATCAATAGGTCCCTTAACAAGGACTTTATTGGTTTTGTGCAAAACTTCAACATGCACTGCTCGGGGAAGACAGTTTCAGAGTTACTCGCATTGCTTGTTGACTATGAGAGAAAGCTGTTACCATCAAAGGGAAAGGTACCTACTCCGCAAGTGTTGGAAATTCAAGGAGGTAGGATCCATAAAAAATCGCAAGCGAAGAAGGGTAAGGGTAAGGCTGATAAAGGCAAGCAGGTATTGGCCTATCAACCAAATCCTAAGGTGAATCAAGACCAACCCAAGAAGCCTAAGGTGAATCCTCCCAATAAGAAGGAACATGCTTGTCACCATTGTCATCAAGTAGGGCACTGGAAGCGTAACTGTGCGCTCTACATCAATGACTTGCGACAAAAGAAGCAGCAGAGTGAAGCTGGTAAACCCAGTTCATCATCAGGTGCGTTCTTTATGATTGAATTATTTTCTCTATCTCATAAATTGAATTCCTGGGTATATGATACGGGATGTGGCATTCATATCTTCAATTATTTGCAGGGGTTTAGAGTGGAGAGGAAGCTGTCCTATGGAGAACAATTCTTGCATGTGGGTAATGGAGCGCCTGCATGAGTTGAAGCTATAGGAGTATTTGATTTAGTGTTGCCTTCGGGCTTGATACTATCTTTAAATAATTGTCATTATGCACCGTCAATTGTTAGAGGTGTAATTTCATTTTCATGTTTGTTGAACCTTGGTTATCATCATACTATTTCTAGCAATGGAATTTCAGTTTCTTTAAATGGTGTTTTTTATTTTAATGTTGTTGCTGTGAATGGTATTTTTGAATTGAACATGAATGGTAATGATAATGCTTTTGTTAATAATTCAATGTATAGCATCAACCATAAGAGAATCAAGAAAGGTCTGGATTCGTCTTATCTTTGGCATTGTCGACTTGCTCACATTGGCAAGGCTCGCATGAAAAAGCTGCAACATGATGGGCTTTTAGATAAGATCAATGATGAATCATTTGATAAATGCGAATCTTGTATTGCTGGGAAGATGACAAAGAAACCCTTTAAGAATCGTATTGAAAGGGCTTCTGATCTACTTGGTCTAATTCACACAGATGTGTGTGGACCACTTAGACATGTGTCAAGGAGAGGTGCTAGCTACTTCTTAACATTTACGGATGATTTCAGCCGTTATGGTTATGTTTATTTACTTAAACATAAACATGAGGTCTTTGAAACATTTAAAGTGTTTAAAGCAGAAGTAGAGTTGGAACTTGGAAAGAAGATTAAAGCTCTTCGATCCGATAGAGGTGGTGAATACCTGAGTCAAGAGTTCATAGATTATCTAGCTAAGGAAGGAATTGTCCAGCACCTTACTTCTCCATATACTCCACAACAAAATGGTGTATCTGAGAGAAGAAATCGTACATTGCAAGATATGATACGATCTATGTTTAATCTAACAACTCTTCCCTTCTCATTTTGGGATTATGCCTTAGATTCTGCTGTTCGCATTCTTAATATGGTTCCCACAAAGAAGGTGGATAAGATACCATATGAGTTATGGACTGGAAAAGCTCCTAACTTGTCTTATCTAAAGGTCTGGGGCTGCGAGGCGTATGTTAAACGTGACTCAGCAGATAAACTCTAACAAAGATCTGTGAAGTGCATCTTCATAGGATACCCAAAGGAAACAATGGGTTACTACTTTTATTACCCCCCCTGAAAATAAAGTATTCGTTGCTAGGTATGGAGATTTCTTGGAAAAGGAACTCATATCTCAAGAATTGAGTGGGAGGGTATATGATCTGGAAGATAATCAAGAAGATGCATCACCTTCTGAAAACACTAGCCAACTTCCTGAAGAACCAGATAGTCTGGGTCCTCCACCTGAAGTTGAAGTGGTTCCCATTCGCAGGTCCACAAGAACTGTGAAAGCTCCCGAACGCCTATGTCTTAACGTAGAGTGTGAGGAGACTATACTAGGGGATCTTGATGGACCTACTAGTTATAGGGCTGCCATGAATAGTCCTGAAAAGGGAAAATGGCAAGTTGCTATGAATAGGGAAATGCAATCCATGAGAGACAACGAAGTCTGGATAGAAGTAGACCTTCCTCCTGGTGCCAAGGTAGTTGGGAGTAAATGGCTCTACAAGAAAAAGACTGATATGGATGACATTGTACACACCTATAAAGCTCGTTTGGTAGCTAAAGGCTTTACCCAAACATACGGTGTTGACTAAGAGGAGACTTTTTCTCCAGTAGCTGACATTAGAGCTATTAGGATTCTTATAGCTATAGCTGCATACTATGACTATGAGATTTGGCAAATGGATGTCAAAACTGCCTTCTTAAATGGTCGCCTAGATGAGGACATCTATATGGCGCAGCCTGAAGGGTTTGTGAATCCAGATTTTCCAAACCGTGTATGCAAACTTCAAAGATCCATTTATGGATTGAAGCAAGCATCACGGCAATGGAATAAAAGATTTGATGGAGAAATCAGAAAGTTCGGATTTACCAAAAATCTTGATGAGCCATGTGTATATCACAAAGCTAGTGGGAGTGATGTAATTTTCCTTATTTTATATGTCGATGACATATTGATCATGGGAAAAGACATTCCAAGCTTGATTGAAGTCAAGGAATATCTTGGAAAGTGTTTTTCTATGAAAGATTTAGGGGAAGCTGCATTTATTCTGGGAATTAAGATATATAGAGATACATCTCAGCGATTTATAAAAAATACCAACAAAGTGAGGTCAATGTTATCGTGAGGACAACAAGACGTGGAGAAATACAAGTAAACCTTTTAGGAAAAAGATTACCTCGTAAACTCGTGCAATGTGATATTTGTGAGACCGGGAAGTAATTCCCCGGGTCGTACCCCAACGAGGTGTGAATGGAAAGTTTCGTGAAAGATCGAGATTAAAGACTTGTATGAGGTTGTGAAAGGTTATTTGGAGTTATGGTACGTTTAATTAACGAAATTGGAAAATTAACGAACGAGAAAGGAAATAAAATAACCTAAAGGGAACAAAAGGCAATTGGAAAACTAGGGGAGTCCTAAAACACTACGGGAATCAAAATTAGGTATCGGGAATCCTAAAACACAAATTGACAAATAAACGTGACGTTTATTCTAAATAAACATCAACGCGCACACAAAAACGTGAAATCTATGCTACACAAGTCCTACGGGATCACAAACAAGTTTCTAACGCACTAAAAGACAAAAGAAAATTTTAGAAAAAAGAAAATTAATTATTCGATAAAAATTCTATTTAATATGAATTAAAAACTAATTAACACTAATTAAATTCTAATAATTAAACTACAACTCCTAAAAATCTGAAACTTTTTTAATAAATTCTACAAACTAAAACTGATTTTTGAAAAATATAAAAAGTGGGGGTCTAGCTGATAAATAAGCAGAAATAAGCTAATTAGCAAAAATAAGCTTAATTGGTACAAATGGGTTAAGTAAAAAATTTGGGAAAGGATAACCAAGGAAAGTCCCAAGGGCAACTGGTATCCAGGTACACGTTTAACACTTCCAAAGGGGGAGGTCTCAGGTTCGAAACCTGCCTCACCTTTTTTTTTGCGAATTATTTTTTTTCTTTTTGTTTTTTTTTTCTTTTCTCTTTGCAAACACACAACTCAAACTCACTTTTGAAAACAGATTTGGATCAAGAGAAACTCAAACAAACTTCATTCCATATTCAAGATTTCAGTCAGATTCAAAGATTAAAATTTGTTTTTGATTTTCGAAGCTTTTTTTTGCAAACACACAATTGAATCAATTTAGCTCAAGTAGTTCGATAAGCTCACAAGAGCTTTTATAAACAGGACAGCAACAAGAAAGGGCAACAGCAGTCAAAGAACATAACAACAACAAGAACATAAACAA
The DNA here is from genome assembly GCA_014162995.1 of Artemisia annua. Taxonomy (NCBI): domain Eukaryota; kingdom Viridiplantae; phylum Streptophyta; class Magnoliopsida; order Asterales; family Asteraceae; genus Artemisia; species Artemisia annua. The sequence goes on along the minus strand of LBNU01004310.1, from coordinate 12,481 downwards.
CAAGAACAAGGACCACTACAAGATCAAACAAGAATGACAATAAGAACAGTAGCAGCAGCAAAACATGAACACAAATAAGCTTGGAAATAAGCGCAGATGGGTAAATAATCTCTCAGGGCTTAAGCAACTAACAAACAACAATGATTAAAACTATAAACAGCAACTAGATCAACAGAAATTATCAACAAGATCAAACAACTTAAACAAACTCAGCACATACTGAGTATAAACATGCAGCAGCAGACAAAAAGGGCTAAAAGATGGCTTAAAATAAGCACTAAATAAGCAGTTATGGCTAAACTAAAAGCTACTATCTAAAGTCTACCTAGGGGACTTTCTAAAACAACAAAGATCACAGCCTAACTCCTATTATTGAGTAATCTAGGGGCAGAAGAACATGGGCAAAAACTGAGATACAGGGGAACTTTTTCAGTGAACAACCAACTCCCACTTTGATTTTCAATGAGCAAATGATCTTCAAATTCCAAAATTCTTTTTGTTATGAATACACAAGCTGGCTAGGTACTCAAATCAATAAAGCTTATACATTTCCATTCAATAGCAAAGCCTAGAGAGTGTTTTGAAAATCATTGAAAATCTGAGCTATGCAAGTTGACTTTGTGAAAGATTTTTGCTAAGTTGACTTTAGTGAATTTCCACTGAGCTTGATTGATCAATAACGTTATATTACCCTAAGATGAAACTAAATTAGGCAATTTTAACAAGATTTGAAGCAAATTGCAAAGGATGACACAAGAAACCACATTAGTGAAGCTGTTGTGATTCCTAAGCTGCCATTTTTACTTTTTCATAAAACAGTGACCAAGCAAATGGTCAAGATTGACTGTAAGGAACCTAATGACAACCAGAAAACAACCCTAGAACCTTAATTCCACTGAAATCCTAGCACAACCACTTGTTCCAAACACTCTTATAAAAACAGTCTAGGAAATTCAATGCAGCAAAATGAAGTCTCAACACATCAGATAACTATATAAGCTTATAATAACATAAACTAACATCATTTAACCCAAGAAATCAACATATAACAATGTAAGAACACTAAAGCAGATTTCACGTAAAAGTAATGAGAAATAAAAAAAATACTTGATGATAAAGGCTAGTGGAGACTGAGGCACCAAGAACACTTCCTAACTTCCCCCATGGGAATCTAAACCATTCCAAATGCATTCATCATCTTCACTGCTTCTTCTTCTTCTTTTCTTCTACAATGTTTTTTTTTCTTTTTTTTTTTCCTTTTTTCTTAGTTTCTGAGTTTTACTTTGAGCAAGGCTTTAAGAAACTTTTAAACATCTTACATAAGACATTGAATAACTTGCAAGCTGAATAACAATAACTTGTAGAGAAAACTAGGAACTTTGAGGAAAAACTGAACTTGATTAAAATTGAAATAGAACTTGCATTTACTTAAAAACAGAATTACAATTAAAGAAAAACTAAGAGTTATTAGATAAAAGTACAAGAAAGAGATGCCGTCGAAGGCTTACAAGAATGACCTATTTATACTAGAACTATAGGCTGTGGGTCTTCCTCCTTTTGTGCTTCTTCTGTGAGGGAAAGCTTCACAAACATCACTCTTGTGCTTTCTCAAACTAATCCCAGCAGTCCAATTAAAGAAAAAATGATCCTGGCCTTTAATCTAGTTTTGGCGGGAAAACTTGTTGTGGGGATTAGGACTGCCAGCGTGGAGTTTGGTGGTAGGTACAGGTTTGTGAAGAGTAGTGAGATTGGGGTTTGTGAAATTGGGTGCTTTTGAGGCTAGGTTGGAGTGTTGCAGTGATGGTCGGGGTATGGTGGTGGTGGTCTGATGGTTAAACGGGGAAAGGGGGAAAGGGGGTAAGGTTTGACTCGTATTTGACTTTGGCTTTTATAAATAAAACGTGGGTCTGGGTTAGATTAGTTTATTGGGCTGGAAGGGTTGAGTTGGGCTGAGGGGATTACATATTGGGTTGTGGGTTGGTGATGTTTAGGATTAGGATAGGTTTAGTTTTAGTAGTTTAGGATTTATGGCCCAAGGACTATTCTTGTAATTTCTGAATTGTTTAGGGACCAAAACTGCCATCCTTCCAAACTATCATCAAGGGCCAATGTTGCCAAGTCTTGAATTCCCAAGGTTATTTTCACCGTTTTTCTTCAAATTAAAATTCCCGGGGGCCAATATTGACAACTTTGCAATCTTGAAGGACCTTGCATGTAAATTCTTCAAAATTGCACTCTGAGGACCAAATTTGTCATTTATAGATTCTTGGAGGACTATTGTTGAGTTTCTCTTCATAAAAACACTCCAGGGACCATTTCTGACATTTCTGAAAGTACAGGGACCAATCTTGCCAAATGTGAAACTTCAGGGACTAAACTTGTAAACTTTTGAAAGCTTTTCACCCAAAGATCATTTTTGATAACTTTTGACTTTTAAGAACTTGGTTTGACTTTTCTTTCAAAATAAATGCTTAGGGACTACTTTTGTCAAGTTTTGAAAGTTGGGGGACTGAAACTGCCAATTATGCAAACTTTGGTTGATTTTCATCTGTTTTTAATCATTTTGCATTTAAAACATGTAAAACACGATCTTTGGGATATTTTATGTATTTTGATGTATTTCTGAGTGTTTTCAGATGTTTTTGCAGTTTATATTGACAAAAAATGATGAGTATTTGCAAACTCATCAATCCCCCACACTTAACTATTGCTAGTCCCTAGCAATCTTTTATGAAAACTTAATGGATTTGAAGTCTCTTTACCAAAAGCCATTACTTCTGGAGTAGCCAAATGTTTCGGTTCAAGTAAGAACTATGGTACACTGATAACCATATGATTTTGAGCAAACCACAAGCTTTCAACGGGTTTGATTTGTGTTTACCAAAAGTCGTTTGCTTTTGGACTAGCCAACTCTTGATGGACACAGTCAACATCTTGGTGAGTTGATTACCAATTATGGTTTTCCAACGCCTTTACCACAAGCCATAATCTTGCGGGCTAGTCAACTCTTTACCGAAGATATGGTGAGTTGAGCACCATACAATTTTTGGCAAATTGTCAGCCTTCAACGGATTTGAGATATCTTTACCTAGAGCCGTTTGCTCCAGGATTAGCCAATCCTTATGTGTGCTAGACATGGTGGATTGATTACCATTTATTT
>LBNU01004309.1:0-13284 GCA_014162995.1 Artemisia annua | reverse complement strand
TTTTTTCCTTTCTTATCAAAAACAAAAACATATTTTCTCTCTAAACTCATCAAACGGCCAAGACTCAAACTCATAATCCGTCTTATAGATCTTCAAACTGTAAGTTTTTTCATGTTCCTAACACTATTTTAAGATAGGGTTTTCAAGGAATTGAAAAGATAACAGTTAGATTTTGCGTGGTTTTGAATTCGTGACCTAGGGTTTACGCAAATATAGAAATCGTTAATTATGATTGTTTAGGTTAATTGAACATAGGGCTTTTGTGTTTATAACTATCCTTATTATGTTTTCAAGCTCTAATCATAACCTTTAACATGAGTTATTGGATTTCGATGATCATAGGTTTTCGCTAAATTGGGTTTATGAGAAATTGTGATGTGTTGTTGGATATTATTGGTGGGATATGTGTGTTAGGGATATTATAACATGTTTATGTACTTGAATCATTCCATATTCATGATTTACGTGATCTAGATGTTCTTGTGGATTTCGCAAATTTGGGTTTTCTCATTGTGTTGTTGATTATGCCATTTCAGTGTTAATTAGTTGTTTATATATGCTTGAATTGTTTGTATTCATTGGTAGAACAACATGAATTCAGTTTGCTTGTGATCTAGATAGTTTAGGGCTTATACATACCTATCGACATCTTTCATGTGATTGTTGTTTGCGTGTTTAACTTTGTTTCTGCAATTAATTGTCTCAGGTTCACACAAGGAATCAACAATTTTTCACATACGTACGTCTACAGATGATTTCGAGAGTTCTTGTATAAGAATTCTCGACAAAGTGATTTTATCGAGATCTTTTATCGAAATCATTCGGTATGATTATCGAGATACTTCATAATGAAAATTATCGAAATATCTTTATAATCTATCCCAATCATTTCCATAAAAGTTATCGAAATCATGATTTTATCGAGATCACCTTTTTTATCGAAATCGTGCAAAGTCTATCGCAAACCTTGGATTCAACTGTTTATCGAGAACATTTGAAATACGTGTTATCGAAATCTTTCAATATGAAATTTTTCGAGAACACTCAATTCAAATGTTATCGAGATCACTGAATTGGAGAGTTGTCGAAATCACAGTTTTACAATCTTATCGAGATCACACTTAGGCTTATTTTTGAAAAGTTTGTATAACTTGTAAACTTTATAAAAACTAAGTTGTATTCTTGTGAACTTGTATTATTATGTTTGTGACTATTGTTTCATTAAGTTGTGGATGTTTATATTTATGTAATTCCTTAGATGTACTTAACTTGCTTTATGTGCCTTGAATGCTTAACGTTACGTCTTAGATTACATACAATTTATCATCGTCATAACAAACATCTCACGAGCTTAATGAAACTTGCATGCAAAATGTAAAATGAAATGGTCTTAAGTATCAAACTCGTACGTTAACTTACAAACTAACAAGTTGAATGTTTGATCTTATGACATCATATTTTCAGTTCACAATGGCTCAACCACAACAACAAGCAGAAAACGCACCCGCACAGAATCTTCCACTTTTAACACTTGGTGAAGTAGTTCCAGCTGACTACCATGTGACCCTTGGCAAGAACAATCTTCGTTTAGACTTCAACAAGCTCAGGATTACTGAAGATTCTTGCCGGATCGTCAAAGACATTCTATTGGCACATCCGTGCAAGAGCATGCTTACGAAGTCTGCTTCTGTTCCAACCTTCTACATTCACCAGTTCTGGCACACTGCTCAGGTCAATTTGGATGATGCTTCATTCAAGGTCACTCTAGAACAACAGGAATACGAAGTTGATCTAGATGTTCTCAGGACGGTTCTAATGCTCCCTACTTCCAATGAATATGAACCGATGTTGACAGAGCTTGAAGTACTCGACTACATGATTGAGCTTGGTTATGATACAGAAGAGTCCTCCAGGCTTATACTGTCCAAGTTCAACGTCAAGTATCTACCTCAACCTTGGAGAACATTTTACATGCTTATCATCAGATCTATCACGGGACGGAAGAGTGGTCATGAACATCCCCGACTATCCCATCTGCAAGTATTCTGGGGGATGATGAGCAAGGCCAACATTGACTTTGCAGATCCAATCATGAGCGACATCATCTTTCAGATCCGTACTACTGGTCGAACCATGATTCCTTTCTTAAGGTTCACCAAAATGCTCATTGACTACCTCGTTGGCAAAACTCCTGAGTTTCGCCAAAGGATGTTTGACCGTACCGAACCAAAGCACAGCATTGTGGACGATGACAAGATTGCTTTCGTCAAGTCCATTCAGTTCACTCCAAGGACCACAGGCCTGAGAATACCTGACAATCTTCTGAATGACAAGATTCTTGCATCTTCGAACTACCGAATCTACGACTTAGCCTACAAAGCTGGGAGAGTAGGCATTTCTGAAACCGAAGAAGTTCCCAGATACATAAGGGAGACTCGCAGCAAGAGAGGTGCTAAGTCTGGAAGCTCCAGTAGTACTCAAACTCCTAAACAACCAAAGTCTAAGCCTGCTGCAGCCCCGAAACGAAAAGTCATCAAGAAGAAAGTCATCACACCTGAACCATCACCACCACCATCAGAAGCTAGTGGGTCAGAATTTGGCTCTGAAACCGAAACCGACACAGATGAAGGAGGGGACTATGAAATAAGGTATGTTGCTCAAGAGGATCCTGAACTCGAACTGGCAAAACAATTAAGTTTAGAAACTCTCCATGAGCAACAACAACAACCAAGAAAAGGAATTGTCATCCGTGAACCTGGGAATGATGATGAAGAAACTGTGGTACCTGAATCTGAACCTTCAACTGACAAAGGCAAGCTGAAAAGCATAATCGTTGACACCCGATACCTGGAAAAGGAAGAGCAGAAAAAGCTCAAATTGGCTGCTCGTCTCAACCTTCAATTGCAACAAGCTCATCAGCAACAACTTGAACTCCAAGCTAGAGAAGGTGGTTCTAGCAGCACAGTGATACCTCCAACAGCAACTGAAACAACAACAGAACAACTGGAAAAGGATGCTGAGGGTAACACTATTATGAAAGATGCTGGAGTAGAAGAGGCTACAGATGAACTACAAAAGGAAACTGAGACAACAATTCCAGAGGTCGAAGCCAAAGGTCAGGAAGAAGAGGAGTTGAGTAAGAAAACCTCAGAGGAACCGGCAGAAGAAAATCTTGATGATCAACCCCATGATCAAGATCAAGATGATCAATTCTTCGACACCGACATGCTATCACCGCCAAAAGATAGGTCTCCGACACCGGAAAGACCTCCAATCCCTCAAGGTACTCCACCTAAAGATCCATCTCCACCTCATTCTGAATCAGATAGAGAAGCAGAATCATCATCATCATCATCAGACCAGTCACCACCACCACCACCACCAAAAGCAAAAAGACCAAGAATGAAGAAAGCCAGTCTGAGAACTACAAAAGCATTTTTACGGGCAAAGCATATTGCGGGATCTTCAAGGACTAGGAGAACACCACAACAACACGATGGTGATCTTCAAGACCAAATGAAGAAAATGACTACACTGGTTACTCAGCTCTCTGATAAAGTACAGGAGTTAATGCAGACTAAAGCTCAAGTTGACAAGTACATGACAGCAGATATGGAAGAGATGATCAAAGACTACACCAAAGAATACTTGGGTGAAAATCTTGTATCTACAGTAACTCCAGAGTTGTCTGAACTGCTGAAACCCATCAGAAATGAGCTAGACATCAGGATTCGTAAAAACATCGTCAAAACGCTTCAGTCAACTCCTTTCTATCTGCAAACGAACAGGCCTCCTACTGAGCCTGTGGATTTAACCGTGGAACAACTGGAAACTTTGTTAGCTTCCAAACTTGCTGAAAAGGTAGAAAAGACTGATGAAGAAGCTGCATTACTTGAATCCCTGAGGGCAACAGAGTCATGTAAAGAAGCCGCTGGTACACGCAAACGTCCAAGAAAAGACGATGATCCGGACAAAGACTCACAAAGCAAAAGATCCAAGTCTAGCCGCAAACCATCATCATCCAGACAACCACCAGCATCTAAGACTTCTACCCGCAAACCACAAAGTTCAGCACCCAAGTCTGGACCTACAGCAGCAGAAGAACCATTCATGCTTCAGCAAGATGATCAACAGGAGGAACCACAACATGAATTCATTCAAACTGAATCTCCTGAACCACAAGCTGGAATATCATCAACAACTCAGACCGACAAGTCTAAGAGTAAGAAGAAGCAAACCAAACGCTTTACATGGTTAGATGCTCCTGAGGCTCCTGAATCTGAATGGGTCACTACAATGATTAAAGCTCATCCACCGCTTGAAACCGAAGAACCACTCCCGGGCAACACTTTACAATACGCTCAGAGTATTCTTTCGGGTCTTCAGCTGGAAAAAGTGACGAAAGCTGAACTTAGGCGAATCAACAAGGATGCTCGTGACTTTCTTAAGGCACGATCAGGAAACAAAATAGAGCTGGACTACCATTTGCAGAACATTGCATCAGCTTTATCAGACTCCTTTGATTGGCTTAATCCGGAAAGCAACTTCGATGCCCATGGAAAACACAACGAACCGTACTTCACCGACTGGACAAAACCTTTACCTCTTCAAGGCTTTGCTGACAAGCCTAGAATTCCGTATCGGTTCTTCTTCAACTATGATCTCCGCTACCTGCAACACGACATCAAAGCTTCCAAAGATCGCTACAAGTCTTCATTAAGGATTTCAGTACCAGCTGCTCGTTATGAGGTTCCAAACATTGAAGAAACCGCTCCTATTTTCAGCAACTCTATTGTGGAATACAACAGAGACGCTTTGTTTGGAATTCAGAACTGGTCAGAACGACGAAAGCTCGGCTACACTCACAGACGTGAACGTACATCCGGTGATGTGAAGAACAAAGGCCGAATCGTCGCAATCATGCAAATCCTGGAAGATAAACGGTTTGATTATGTCTACATGAAGGAAATAGTGGTTAAGAGGCAAGACGAACAGCTCTACAAGTTTTGTGAAGCCGATTTCCCACATCTTTATCTAGATGACGTAGAAGATATGTATCTGGAGAAAGTTCAAGGAAGAATGAGGGGCTTCCCAACGTCAACTCAGTACAACTTCATCTCTTCCTTGCTCATGTACATCAGACAACTGATCATCCGTGAACGTGTAGAAGATCTACAGTTAGGTGTTGAAAGCTACCAGAATCATCTCAACTTGACCAAACCACAACTCATGATCGAAGAACTACATGACGCATCTCAACTAATGATTCTCCAAAAACCAAAGTTCGGGGTTACCTACCTCAACTCAAAGAATCAGCTACGGTTCATGCGGTTCGACGAGCTTCATAAGTTCTGTGATGCTACCTTGCAAAGAGTTCGTGATGGTCTAGTGGGGAGATTGACGGACGATCTGAACAAAGTAAAAGAAGGAAAGAATACCCGTTGGAATTCTAGCACAAGAAGAATGGTAAAGAACTTCATCCATGCCATTGAAGAAAGGCTCAACCGGAGGGAACAGATCAGGAGGCTGGAAAGTTATATCGGGGTTCGTCCATCGTTTCCGATCCTGACATTTCAAAGGCCCAATGCAAAGTTCACCGACTTCAATGCCTTGACCTCATCTCAGACTTAAGCTTTTGGTATAACCTTTCATTATTTCCAATTCATTCTTGATTATTGTGAATTATTAAGGCTTGTGTACACATAACAGTGCACAACCCATACCTTGTAAAGAAAGGACCCTGTGGTACGCTTCAGTGCTACAATCCTAAGATAAGGAGCGAAGGCTTCTTACTTTTGAGTAGAATTTATCAAACTTTTCAGATTTTCACAATTCTACTCAAAAGACAAGTATTTCACCTCAATGAGTATCCACAAGTTGAGGGGGAGTACTTGTACCAAAACATCGTTCTTAAAATCTCAAATCTTTGATGATAACTCCCCATAAGACTCAAAAAGCATATTTTAATCAAAATCGTTTGCAAAAACAACATTTGATATGCTATTTTTGAGGGGGAGAAGAAGAAAATGATCAAAATATGATGTGGCAAAGTTGTATCTCACTCGAGCTCGACTCAGAATTGACCCAAGAATTGACGAAACAAAAACCGTTAGTATTCGAAAGGATTTATCCGAGTAGATTGTACCGTTTCGAGAAACTCTTTCTAGACGTTACTTTGACGGGTCTAACTTCCTTTATGGAATGTTTACAACTTCAAGGTAGTTATTAGGGCTAGTTGTCACCTAAAAACTGACAATGCATCCCTTTAACTAAGCAACGTAACCGTGTCCCTCGGGTACATGTCTATTAAGAGTGGATCAATTCTAAAGTGCTAACTTCTCCCGCATGTGTTATTTTCCGCAAAATATTCATAAGCACATGTGGAGGGGGAGTATTTCATAAGAAAATAAAACCCTCAAAGTGTTATAAAATTTTTTTATTCACAAACACTTTGAGAGATTTTCAAATGAATGGTTTCAAAAGGCATCACTAGGATAGTCATGGAGTTATAAGGTGACTAAGGTTAGGAATAACCGTCCTATGATCCGCCTAAACCGGAGGGATCTACCCAAGGACATCACCAATAGTTAGTATTTAGAAGTCCTTAGGTATGATTCGAAAAAGGAGTAATGAATGAAACGGAGAAAGAAGGGGTTGAAGAATTAAAAAGAAACGTTATGAAAAGGGTGAAAAGAAATGAGCCCTCCAAATTATTCAACCTTAGGGCAGACACCGGGTTCAATTCATATGCTACTGGTTGTTGCTAAGGCGACACCGGTATTGAAGATAAAAGACGTCATGGACCCAGTGACGCATGCACCTTAACCTTCTAGCCACTCGGGTATCTCTCAAAAGATACTTGTTTCATTCTCACGGGGAACCGTTGTAATCTATCGACCTTCTATTTAGAGTTGGTTGATATTGAAACAGGAGACCCTGCCCCAATCTCCGCATAGGAAACCATAAGTTGCACTAATTGAGTCTAGAGCCACGAGATACATCAAAGATCTCTTAGGTACACTTAGTAATCTTACATTGGTTGTTCTACATCAATGGACACCAATTGTAAATTATCGAGTCCTTCGCAGATCTTAGCAATCTGCCTAGAACGTTCATGAGGGATTTACTTAGGTATTTCTCGAATGATTGAACGGAAATCCTGCCAGGGTCAACATCAAACAGCCCTGACAGCAGGTCACTTCGGTAATTCCTCGTGGGTTACGCTTAGTGTTTACGATGGCTTCAAACGGTCTACAGTCGTGGGGTGATCTCCAGCGACTCACCTAATCGTGGGTGTACTTAGTTGTGCCCGTGTAAGCTCCTTAGGGGGTATCCGATTAGGAACGGCCTTGGCGCGAATTAGAAGGAGTCTTCACACTATGCTGTTGACGAATTCTAGTTCAAACCTGTAAGTACCGGTTGTATTATTGCTAACTGTTTTATTTCAGGTACAAATGCCATCTTGAACACCAACTTCCACATGCTCATACATACATCTCAAATGCCAAAGAAAGCTCGATGCAACATCACAGTCTAAAGAAAAGATTCTACGACAACAATCATGAATCTTCAACAACAAAGACAAAGAGCTACGAATGCATAACTACAACACAGTCAAAGATGTATGAGCATGTCGGAACGGAGCGAATTCATTGGAGACACCGAAAGTGACGTATGGCGGATTACAACATCATCTATCATTTTTCACATCAACAAAGACAAAGAACAAAGAACGATGAATCACTTATACTACAATCATTTTGAAGACGTCTAAAGCTACAAATGTCAACAGTTAAAGTCCAAAGACAAAGACGTCAAGCAACCTCGATGACCGTGACGAACTTCAATCCTTCAACAATCCTTCATGACCGATCCTTAGGGGGAGATTGTTAGGATCATAGTTTTCAACTATTCAGTCAAGTCTCGGTCATTTCAGTTATTGTAATAGGTTGCTAGAATTATCTTATTTAGCTACGTTATTTAATACTCGTATGGTTTTATGTAATAGTCTAAGTTAAAGTCCAATGGGCCTAAAGCCCAAACGTTTAAGAGAAAGGAAGGACTAGGCGTGTTGCCCTAGCTCCCATCCTATAAATAGGACCTCTATGTAATCCTTTCTCTTGTTGGTTAATTTCATATCTAAAGGAAACTCTTGTTCTTTCATCTTTCATATTGATCTTAATCAACCAAGTCTAATTCTCATCTCATTTCTCTTATAAGATTACTTGTGTTTACTAGTATGGTGACCTAACAGAAAGGATGGCCAATATCTGGGAAATGAAGTGATATTTATAGAATCTAAGAATTTGGCCGTTATAAAGGGATGACACCACTAAATAGCACACGGTACCACTAAATTTAGTGGTACCGTGGTACCCTGCTAGACAAAAATGCTCCTCTTTTTGTCTTTAGTGGTGAAATTTTATTTGGGGGAGTTTGGAGCTGGTTTGGGTGAAAAACTAGCTGTTGGGAATTTTGAAATTAATTTCCCAAGTTAAAACATTTCTTTATAATTCATAAATAATTTGTAAAGTGTATTTATGAAAAGAAAGTTTTGTCAAGCTAAAAATGTAAGGTTTAAAAACACAAATTCACTTCTTTGATCATTGGTCAAGTTGTAAATTTGTTTGTTCATACCTAGAGTGATTGACTAAGAAGTCGGATATATTGACTAAAAATTTGTTTACGTTAGTTTTGACGTAACATGTTTTCACATTTTGTTATCATCAAAACATAGAGATATCGAAAGATGAGAATAACGTTTTTAGACATTATTTGCATCAACAAATTTGTGATGACAAAACATAAACTCATTTTATGTGAAAAACTAGTTTCAACAAATTTTTAGTATGAGTTTATATCTCACTTCTCCTCCTTTTTGTCGAAGCAAAAAGACTTGCAAAGCTCCCCCTTGATATGTACTCCCCCTCATTTGGAGCATACCAAGGAAGCGAGCAATGGTTATTGCTACAAAACAAAGTTAGATAACACATATAGAATATCTAACAGGTAGCAATTGAGACAAATATCCAACCATATAACAAATAGGCTAAGAAGCTAAACAAAATAGTCCAACCAAAAGAAAATAGAAAGATAAAATAAGCCCATGCATTCATTCATAATAGAACATCATACATAAAGTAATATTACAATAACTAAACTAGTAGACAATTACAAGAAACATGTGAAATTATCAAGCGAAATTGAGGTCCTAAGATTTGCTTCTTGACTTCTCAAAAGGGTTCCTAAGGTTTTTATTAGACGGGGACTAAACATTAAAGTTTTGTTGCTTGGGCTATTGGTTGGAGGAGGTGGTGGTATGATGGGTCCTTGAGGTGGTGTCAAGAGATGTTCAAGGTAGGAGAACATGAATTTCATTTCATCTTTGAGATTACGGATAAGGTTTCGGTTGTGATGACAACATGCACAACTAAGGCTATGTGGTTCATGTGGGTAGAGAATGGGATGACACATTATTGGTTGTGGTGATGGAAATGTGGAGGATGATGGTGAGGAGTAAACAAGCTCAAGGGGAGTTGTGAATGATAGAGTTAATGGTTGAAGTGGGCTAGATGGTAGTGAGAGTGGTGTTATCCTAACTGTGGATGATGGAGTTAATGTTGCCCTAGTGGAGTTGGTTTTCGAGGGAGCATATGGTGTAGAGATGGATGAGGTTGAGTTGTTGGATAGTGGTGTATGAGGTTCTTCTTCATCAGAAAGAGGTAGTTTGATAAGGAGTACTTCCATGGATGATTTGATGTTGAGCCTTGGTTTCTTGGCTTTGTGAGATGTGGTGGCTATGGTGGAAGACATTGTGAAGTCTTTGGTTGATTTGTGATAGTGAGCAAAGAGGTTACATGGCATGAGCTTAAATAGCCACATTCAAGGATGTATTGGTGGTAGGGATGTGTGTTTAGGGAAATGGGATTATAGCAATCAGCTCAAGATTGCAGAATTCTAAGGGAAAAGAGGTCAAAAAGCAAAAGGGAATAGTAAACTTCGTATTCCCAGGGTACGGTACCACTAAATACCCTACGGTACCACTAAAGTTAGTGGTGTCGTGCCTTATTTAATGGTGCCGTGACCTGCTGGTGACGAATTTTCCAATTCTGCAGGTTTTAGGCTACCTAATTGGGTAATTCTAAGGGAACTATTTGCAGCAAATCCCAATACCTCAATTCACTCAAGAATGATCACATGGTTTTCATAACCATGCACATAACTAGCAACTAATACAAACATGTGATAATCTAAATTTAGGCCACTATTAAGCATGTATGTGATCATCTAGGAATTGTCACTAAAAAGAAATCATCTAGAAGAATGCATGCTAGCAAGACACAATGGTTGGTTAATTATAACTAATAGTTAGTCAAGATAAGTACTAGATTAATAACCAAGTTTAAGTGGTAAAACGATAAGACACACCCAAAAAATATCTAATCCTAAATAGATATTGTGCATATAATGTTAATAATGTATTAGTTAGCTTGATAACAAAGTTTAGATAATATTTTTATCTCCTTGATCTCCCCAACCTCTTAATTGCCCTTCCAAAGCTTTTGAGCGTCTTTCCAATCGCCTTGATCCACCGATGGTTTGCTTGTGCATTGACACTTGTCTATTATACATCACCGTTTGTCTTTTCATGACATTTTCTAAGTTTGTACTTCTGTAGTCGATATCGGATGTCGTTCTAAAGTCGGACGTATCGAGATTTCGAAATTAAGTTTCAGGTGAGGGAGTACAGGCGCGAGAAGTTCCTTCTTCATTGATTTTATCATCATCTACATCCATGGGACGAGATGATGATCCATGACGGAAGGATGAGGAAGAAAATGTGGCGTCAGAAGTGGATTTACGACCACGTGGTAACCCTTTGTCACTATGTTGCTTTGTGCGATGTTGTGGTCCACCAAGAGGTTTCATGATTGGATCAACGAGGGAAAATAGATAGTTTCAAGGTGTGGAAATGTGACCACGACCCAACGATGGAGACGAGTGAGTAACATGCCATATGGCATGACTTTATCAGACCGACTATGGATATCAGCCATTCTCTTTGCCATATAGTACGCTAGGTTGTAGGGAACCTCGTTACTTAGACAAAAGAGCATGTGGGCTAGACATGTCGGAACATGATCCCGGTTGCCCGCAAGACTGACAACATTTTCATGAATGAGAAGTTCCCAACTTCTCATATCGGGAAGAATTTCCCAAAGATAGATGCGATTAGGATCAAGATTTACATTTGTCCCATCACACTTTTGATACGTATGGACATCACGATGGATTGATACGTGTTGTTTAATGGATTGAATATTGGGAAGTTCAGTTAGATACGGACCTTCACTTTCTACACTAAAGTAAAGAGACTCCAAGGAATGGTCTTCCGTGTAGGCACATTGACCATAGGATGGAACACCAAGAATGTTACCTAGATTGGTAATGGACAAGGTTATGTTTTGACCTTTAATCCAGAAATCCAAGAAGACATTTCCATAAATGTCATTGAAGGTTCGGACACGACTATAGAACTCAAGAATAAAGCGTGGACATATTTGATCATTTATTATGTATAAACAATCAAAACCAATTGTTGGAAAGCATACCTTAATATCATCCGATTCAATAAAACGAGCATCGACTACACGCCCATCGTGTATGTATCGATGTTGGACTTTGATGAGATGAGTTTTATGCTCATGAGGAATATTTGGGTCATCAAGTAGATTAGGGATGTATTGTTTAGTATCTTGATAATCATTACGAGGCATTGTTACCTATAAAAGAAAATATTATTACATAAGTATGTAAGGTTATCTAACTTGCGTTATGAATTATGATTCTTCTAGTGTGTGCCTATATGCATACAATGTGGAGGTGTAGTAATTTTGACTCTACTATAACACTAATGAAATTACCTAAACCCTCCTAACTTTGTTCTTGCTCAATCAAATATGTCGAATAATACATATTAGTTATGTACCTCAATTCATATTTGTGAGATCATGTATGCATGTAAAAACGTTTTTAGTTTGTATCAACAATGCAAGAAAAAATATTTTATGAACCTAGTCGTGTAAGCTTTTTCAAAAAATAATGGAATTGGGGTGTTTGCCAAAGGCGTCAACTTAGCGCCAAAACTATTTTTTAAAGTTGATAAGCTTAAGTGCTAATCATTTCTAATCCATTATTAAATATCCTAGATATGATTCCACTAAAGATACTCAATCCAATTTGAATTTCGATAGCAAAATTCGGACCTAGGGTGAGTAATATAAGTGGGTTAAAGCAAATCCTATGTTTAGGGAATCATATTTGTTCTACATTGTCTAATCCTAGTCCTAATTTCATAATTGTTCAATCAATTTTTGAAAAGCCCCAATTCAATTTTGTGAATATGAACAAACCAAAAAAAATAATAAATACATTAGGTTCAATTAACTTACAATTAGTGTTGAGTATGATGAAGTGAATGATAATCTTTAATTGCAATGCCTTGATCTTGATCAACAAGTGGGTTTTAGAGTTTTGGGTTTGGTTTTTCGGCTATGGCAGCAAGAGAGGTTTTGATATTGTTTTGAATGTGAATAGTGAGGGAAAGAAGGAAAGAAAACGGGCTTCAGCAGATGCACAGTACCACGGTACCACTAATTTTAGTGGTGCCGTGCACTGCTTAACTCAGTTTTCTATCCAATTTCAATTTTTGACGAAAAAGTCTTACTTATTTAGTGTGACTTTTTGAGACGAGAGGAAAGAATTTATACCAAATAAATTCTTATGATGAGAGGAAGTAGACTAGGCTACGAATGATGACTTTAGACGTTTCCGAGAAAATGAGTAATTGGTCATTGGAGAAATTCGCGGAATTACTTCAATATTTCCAGTGAAATAATTGAGTAGTCATGAGTTGTATTTGGGAATGAATTCAAGGGATTAAATCGAAGAAATCGAATTGTGATGAGATGACCTAAATATTTCCAAAGAAATATATAAATAGTCATGAGTGGGTTATGTAACACCCCCAAAATCGGGTCCAGCGGAAGCATACATGTCACTGGGGTGCTACACAATTGGTATCTAAACACAAAGTATAAAGACCAGTTTGTACATCAATTGTTTCAAAAAGTTTTCATAAATCAAAGTATTTTATTTACAACATCCAAAAATAGTGTGGAAGTAGGCCCATAAAAATAAGTAGAGTGGTCCCAAATGATTATCAGAGTCATCTATGACCATGCCATGCCGTTTGCCAAGCGCCTCCAAGAGTAAGTTACCACC
>LBNU01004307.1:14429-24880 GCA_014162995.1 Artemisia annua | reverse complement strand
AATTAAAATCAAATCAAATCTTTTATAAATCCAATTCATAACACATAACTCACGACTTGAGTAACTTGATCAATTTCACCGCTCGTTGGGACAACGATACCCGTGGTTTAAGCTTCACCGCTTAGATTGCATGCATCAGTATCCATCACTAGACCTCATTTCAAGACACCTCATGAACTTCTCGCTGGGAAAGTTCCTCATATTCATTACCTCAAACCTTTTGGATGTCAAGTGACCATTTTGAACACTAGTGATCCATTTGGGAAATTTGATGGAAAAGCTGATGAGGGGTACATTGTGGGATATTCAGCTCATAGTAAGGCATATAGGGTATATAATCTAAATGCTAAAACGATAGAGGAGACTCTTAACCTGAGATATCTAGAAGAAAAGCCTAATGTTCAGGGTCAAGGTCATGCTTGGTATTTTGACCTGGATTACTTAACAGATTATTTGGGTTATACTAGATTTGTTGCTAACCAATCTGCAGGTACACAAGAATCTCCCTCTAACAATGCAGGTGTCCTGGATGACGACTCAGAAGATGAGTCTGAGTTTGATGAACAAACCATTGTTGTACCTTCATTTCCTCCAAACCAGTTTGCAGGTAATGGTGCAAAAGATTCTCCTGATAAGAATGAAGAAGAGTCACAATATGCAGAGGACCTTGCTAGACTCAAGAAGCAAGAGCATGCAGCCACTCAAGAAGCTGAGAGGCTTGGTGAGAAGTTTGCAAAAGATGCTGAAGCACTCCTTAGACAATCAGCACAAGCAGTCAGTGGAAACCAGGATTCTGCTGACAGTTCTACTGACAGTTCACCTGTTTCTCCTGACATCACCAAATCTGCTGACAATCCTGCTGCATCTACTCCCGTTTCTACCAGGGTGTCCACAGACTTTGGAGAACCATATACACGATTTCCAAGTCCTTCAGATCTTGGTAATCACCAACCCAAAGCTGGCATCTTCACCTCATCTTCCTATGACAGTGTTTTTGAACCAACAGTGACCAATCTTGATACCACAATTGATGTCAACCCCAATGCAACAAAAAGGATCAACATTCTACATCCACAGGAAAATATTGTTGGTGATCCTCAAGATCCTGTTAGAACTAGAAGCACAGTGAAACAGACTAAGTATGGAGAAGTTGCTTTTATTTCATATGTCTCAAATCAGCAAAGAGACAATCACACAGACTTTCAACATTGTCTGTTTGCTTGTTTTCTCTCTCAAATGGAACCAACCAGTGTCCCACAAGCTCTTGCAGATTCAAGTTGGCTTGAAGCAATGCAAGATGAAATGCTACAATTCAAGAATCAGCAAGTTTGGATATTGGTTCCTCTACCAGATGGGAAGTATGCAATTAGGACAAAATTGATTTTGAAGAATAAAAGGGATGCAAGGGGTATAGTGGTAAAAAACAAAGCAAGGTTGGTAGCTCAGGGGTTCAGACAAGAAGAAGGGATAGATTATGATGAGGTTATAGGCACCAAGAGCTTGGTATGCTAGGCTCTCAGCATTTCTGCTGAAGCATGGATACAGAAGGGGTGCCATTGACAAAACACTCTTCCTAAAGAAGAATTCCAGGGATATTATACTTGTGCAAGTTTATGTGGATGACATTATCTTTGGCTCCACTAATGAAGCTTGGTGCAGGGAATTTGAGAATTTGATGAAGGGTGAGTTTCAGATGAGTGCCATGGGGGAGCTTACTTTCTTTTTAGGTCTACAAGTTAAGCAGAAACCAAATGGTATATTTATTAGTCAAGATAAATATGTGAGGGACATTTTGAAGAAGTTTGGTATGGAAAGTGTCAGAACTGCCACTACACCTTATGAAGCTCCTAAACCAAAGAACAACATTGAACCAGATCCTGCTGTGAATGTTCACTTATACAGATCCATGATTGGTTCATTGATGTATTTGACAGCTTCAAGGCCTGACATTACATTTGCTGTGAGTGCTTGTTCAAGGCATCAGGTTACTCCACTCACTTCCCATTTAAATGCAGTCAAAAAGATCTTTAAGTACCTCAAAGGCCAACCTAATCTAGGTCTTTGGTACCCAAAAGAGTCTCCTTTCAAGTTAGAAGCATATAGTGATAGTGACTATGCTGGTGCAAATTTGGATAGAAGGTCCACAACTGGAGGTTGCCAATTTCTTGGAAGAAGATTGATTTCTTGGCAATGCAAGAAACAAACTATTGTTGCTACCTCATCTACTGAAGCAGAGTATGTTGCTGCTGCAAATTGCTGTGGGCAGGTACTTTTGATACAGAATCAGTTGCTAGATTATGGGTTTAATTTCATGAACACCACAATCTTTATTGATAATCAAAGTACCATATGCATTGTTAAAAATCCAGTTTTTCATAATAGAACAAAGCATATTGAGATTAGGCATCACTTTATAAGAGATGCATATGAAAAACGTTTGATCAAAGTGGTTAAGATTCACACAGATGATAATGTGGCAGATTTATTGACTAAAGCTTTTGATGGACCTAGGTTTCAACACTTAGTTGTCCATATTGGGATGCTTAATCCATGAATGCAAAGTTTGAGGGGAGGCATAAGCCTCAGGGGAGGCATATGCCTCAGGGGAGGATTGTAGTTGTAAACTTTGTAGATTATTGTTTTGTTTATGTTTTTACTAACACTAACCAACTAACAGTCTTGTGAGTTTTGTATGGTCTGTTTGCTACTTTGTGTCTATTTTGCAGGATGCATTAATGAGCAGTTGCTGTTTTTAAGTCCAAGTTCACCAAGATTGTTTCAATGGGAATATGGTCATGTAAGCTTGAAGCTTGTTTCTGCTGATAAGTAACACAAGTGATAATCAGAGTTTATCCTGAAGTCAAAATGTGTTTCTGCTGAAGCATATTTTATATCATACTCTGTATCACTACTGAAGTAAAGTACAAGTGATGTTCTATGAGAAAAGTTGTTTATTCATTCAAGAAACTAGTTACAGCTTACAATCAACTTCAAAGGAAAATACAAGATCATCCCTATACAAAATCTACCAAACTTATTCTAGCTCCTATCATCTATTACAAATGTTGAAGACAAAAATGAAAAGGATGGATTGATGAAAACGATGATGATGCTCAAGAACCTAGTTTTATATTTGGTCCCTGGCAACATCATACCACTTATATTTGGTCTCTGGCAACATCACACAACATTCTACTCCATTTTCCCCTTTCCCCTTCCCATCACCTCTGTCTTCTTGCCTTTTCCCTTACGTCCATGGTATGAAGCACCAGATCCTGGAGCAGGAAGACCAATCACTACTTCCCGTGATTTTGGAAGTGGAGGGTTAGACTTCCTTGGCCATGTTTGGGATCTCTTTGATGAAGAAGAGGGATGTAAAGATGGATTGGCCCTTCTGGTCCTTGTTCGAGAGCAAGAAGAAGCCAATTGGATGGACGAAGAAGAGGGTGGTAACTGAGTTCTTTTGGGAGTGGGAGGAGGAATGAAAGATGGGTCTTCATCCTTAGAAGATTCCTCATCAGAGGTTAAATGGAAAGGAGCATTGAGGTCATGCCTCTTTTTGCGAGCCTCTTCTTTGGTTTGCCATGGTTTCTCAGGGCAACCGGGTGGATAATAATTACCCCACCCATTGTTTTCAGAAGATGATGATGAATCAGAAGAGATCTCAATAGGATTCAATAGGATTCATATTTGGAGAGTTTTTGGTGGATAATTGTGAGGTTATTGAGAAATTAGGGTTTGATGATAATTGGGGGTAATTGATAACTATATCGAGTGATTTGGGGATATTTTATAGGCAAAGTCAAGGATTGATGGTAATTAATGCGAGTTCGGTGGCACAGTAAAACTCAAGATATTTACTTACGATATTTTTACACTTGCATTGATTCTGCTGATTGACTATTGATCAGTAGATTGACCATCGTTTCTACTGAAGGGTTAATTTTGAAATTTGATGGAGTTATTTTACACGTCCGATATGGTCAATGATTTGTTGCGATAATTTTGACCTTAACTGTGTAACTTCTATTTACAACCTAATTCACGTATCTTCACCCAAAATCAACTGATTCCCTCTTGAAGTTATTTAAACCCATTGTCATCTACTCAATTCATAACCAACTCTCACAATTTCTTCAAATGGCGGCACTACAATTTAAGAAGGATCACAACAAAATTGCATTTCTGACTAAGACAAAAGGTCATGAACAATATGATCCTATGGTAGAGTTTTTGCAGCGTTCCAAGATTCATTATGCTCTAACACATTCTCCTAATGTGATATATGAATCATTGGTGAAACAATTTTGGGCAACTGCTACAAAGATGTCAACTATTGATGGAGCAGAGTATGTGGTGACTGAATCATTGATTAGGACACAACTACGTTTGGATGATGAAGGTGGTGTCTATCACACCAACACTGAAGAGATACTTGCTGGGTTAAGAAATGTTGGCTACCAAAGTACTGCAACAGACATGTGGCACAAGAATCAGTTTTGCCCCATGTGGACACATTACTTCAGTGTATAAGCAACAAGTCAGGAGGATGGGATCAATTCTCTACCCAATTGGGTTGTGGTATAGTATGTCTTTCAAAGGGTTTAACTTATAATTTTTCTAAGTTTATTTTTAATAATATGGTTGAAAATGTTCAAAAGAAAAGGCATAAGTTTCTAATGTACCCTAGGTTTTTACAAATTATCTTAGGCATAATAACCCAAGAAAGAACCTTTCATCCCATAGGAGCACTTAAAGCTAAAGTGTTTGTTTCAATGAAAACTAATTATGAAGGAGCATTTCACCCTCTATTACCAGCTATGTTGCCACAAGGCAATGATAATGCTGGTGAGGGTAATGCTGCTGGTGCTCCACCCTCTCCACATCCTGCTGATGATGGTAATCCATTATCTCCTAGTGTAGCTGCTGATGGTAATCCATCAGTTGCCACTGATGAGGGCCCCTCCATAACTGCTGAAGCATCTAATGCTTCTCCTGACCAGCCTCCACCTTCACCTATCTCACCCTGACCTCCTACACCACCTATTTCTATTGCTCCTGATGAGCAAGTTCTTGAGGTTGAGGAGACCCTTCAGTCTCTTGGTACACAAGTACCTTTACCTTTTGAACCTGAGATTTCAAGACTGGCCTCACCTAGTCCTGTTAGAGAGCCTTTGAATGAAAGTACTCCTACTTTTGAGCCTATTTCTCCTGAAAAGCCCAATGATGCTCCTATTACCACTGAGCAATCTGCTGGTGGAGCTGAGGACCCTATTACTCTCACTTCTGTATATGATTTGCTCAACAGGTATGTGAAAAAGGTTGATGATCTTCAAACAGAGCTTGCAGACACTAAATCTTCACTTGGTGCTGAAATTGTGGTTTTGAAAGGAAAGGTTCAGGAGTTAGAAGCACAACTTGGACAGAAAAGGAAAAGAAAGTTTGTGATTGCCTCTGATGAAGAACAAGAGGAGAGAAAAATGGATCCTCTTGGGTTCTTGGCTGAAGTGGCTCAACAGGCTAATGTTTCTTCTCCTAAAGCTGTTGAATCTTCAAAGCAAAAGGAGACTATTCAGTTTAAAAGAAAGAGGAGTAGACAGTATTTGAGCAAGGTGTCACATGTTGATGATGCTCCCAAGAAAAATGCTGATGAGTCTCTTGATGCTGAGCATGTTACTGTTGAGGCTCACACATCAGTGGAAACTCTTTTTACTGCTGATGAAGAACATATGGTTTCATCAAGCACTGATCCATCTGTTCCAGCACAAACATCTCATGCAGACACTGATGCAACTCCCTACACAAGAAGATCTGCTGATACTTCTATTGCTTCAGGTGTTCAAGATTTACCTGCTGATTCTCTGGAGGAGTTAGTTATTTGTGATGATGATCGTGTCTCAGCAGCTGACAAACTTGAGCAAGAAAAGATTTGGAAGGAATGTGCAGATAAGAAGAAGAGTGTAGATTTGGCTAAGGAATTAAAAGCCAAGTTTGATTCAGAATTTCAATCTGCTGAAAGCACATATGTCTCTACTCTGCCTGTTGCAAGGCAAAGAGAATTGGATGCTGCTATTCCAAACTTTGATGAAGCTGACTGGATGCAGATTGGAAGGCAAGTAATTTCTACTCCTGGTTTAGCTAAGGAAATTCTTGGAGATGATGTGGATGAAGATGATTATGCTCCTCGAATGGCTGCATTTATGAAATAGAGAAGGAAAGAAAAAGCTGCCCAAATTGCCAAAGCAAAGAGGAATAAACCTCTTACCCAAGCACAGCAAAGGAATATGATGAGGGTATTTGTGAAGAATCAGAGCAGTGCCCTGTATAATCATACTTGGACTAAGAAGCAAGTCTGGTCATTCTCAGATGAACAATTAATCTTTCATAATAATAGAATCAAGACTAGATTGCATCATGATGGCCTTCTTGCTCCTAAGCTTACTGCTACTCTATCTTCCATTGGTAAAGAATCCCCTTCTCAGACCCTCAAGCAGGATGAAATTGAAGCTGCTACTGTATCTGCTGCTTCTTTATCTCATACTGCTGATGATGTTTCCATTGCTGCTGATACAACTACTGCTGTTGTTTCATCTGTTCTTGACAAAGGTAAAGCAAAAGTTGTAGAAGAAGATATTCCTTCTAAGAAGAGAACCAGAAGACAAATGGAGGAGGATAGATTGGGTGAAGAAGCTGCAAAGCTCTTGCATGATGATCAACAAGCTGATTTGGCAAGAATTCATGAGATCAAAGTTAGAGAAGCTGAGCTTGCTGCTGCTAGGGATGCACAAATTAGGATGAAGATGGATGCTAATGTAGCTGCTGGAGTATCTGCTGATGTTCCACTGGTTCCTTCATCAGTGGAAACACATGAGTCAGCAGATGTCTCTGCTACTGAACCTTCTTCTCATAATTCTTCTATATATATTCCTGGTAGAAGGGCTAAAAGGATGGCAAGGATGAAAGTCTCATCTTCTTCAGTGCATAGGGAATTGGATCTGGATGCTGCTGAATCTTCATTTATTAAAGAAGGATCTCCTGATGATTGGCCAGAGGGTATTAGAGATGTGTTGGTTAACTGGGAACTGTCTTCTAATGGACAGATTAATACAATTCATAGGCTTGATGGAACATCTCTATCCTTTACCTTTCTGCAAGAAATTTTGCATCTAGTGGATCATCAAGACTTGCTGACTCTCTATGACTTGGTTATCAAGTATTATGCTTCTCATACTTCTACATTTGCTGGATTATATCTTTTGGGTGATCTTCGGGTACTTATGGATTCTACTTCTCCTAATGGTACTGGTTATGCAGTCTGGAAGAATAATCATAGGTGGAAAGTCTTAAGTTGGAAATTTTACCCTCTTCCTTATGTTCATGTCTTGGAGACTACCACTGGTATAAGGGTAATAATGTTCATTGATAAGGATTATCCTCTATCTGTGCCTTTAATGGAGAAGATGCTTTTACACAAGTTGGAAATACCTCCTGATCCAGTTGGGAATGCTAGATTGTTTGCTGAATCTTTGATTAGGTTGTTCAAGAACAGGATCAGGGTAGCCAGAGCTGTTTGATGGTATTTTGTTGTATCTTTGTTTTGTTTTCTTATTTTTCTTTTTAGTAAAATAAAATAAAAAAAATTACTAACTTTGTTGTACATTTGTTTTATGGTAATCAACTTACCATGATGTTGACTATTCCATCAAAAAGTTGGCTAGTCCAAAAGCTTTGGTAAAGACATGTCAAATCTGTTGATAGCTGTAATAGTTTGCTCAAAACTATTGGGTACTCAACTCACCCATGCTTCACAGCTGAGAGTTGAATGGTTTTCGATTGACCATGGATTTTTCCTTTTGGATCCCAAATAATTGGCTAGCCCACAAGTGTATGGTTTGTGGTAAAGGAAGTGGAATACCATATTTGGTAATCAATTCACCAAAGGTGATTTATTCAACCTAAGAATTGGCTAGTCCTGAGCAAACGGCTACAGGTAAAGACAACTCAAATCCATTTATAGTTGATGATTTACTAAAAATCATATGGTTATCAGTGTACCATAGTTCTTCTTTGAACTAAAACATTTGGCTACTCCAGTAGTAATGGCTATTGGTAAAGAGACATCAAATCCATTAATTTCAATGATTCACCTCTCACAGGAGTTAACACACCTGGATGTGATGAGAATAGTATGAAACTAATATGTTTTGATGTACATTATGTCATTTGTTGCTGCAAAGATCTGATGTTTAAAGTTTGCCATTCATAGAGAAGTGGTGGGTTTGATTCTTTGCTGCTGATGATTGAAGTCAATCCTCTTATTCTGAAGTATTTAAGATCTATCAAGAATCTTGAACTTAACCGTGTCAAATTCAAGATTAGGGGAGGATTGTTGGGAATTCTGCTAAGAGAGAATTCTGCTGAAGGATACTGCTGATGGAATCTGCTGAAGAGCTAGATTCTGCTGAAGAAGTGTTTCTACGAAAGTATAGTTTTCGCATATTATGTTTCTACGGATATAGATAAACCGCGTATTTTGTATTTCAGTTATGATATGCATGAGCTTTATTAGGATATTATAATGCATATCTTCTATAGTTTATAGAATATACGTTTCTTGTGAAACAGTTTAGGTTTAGGGTTCCTTGTCTATAAAAGGAACACATTATTATGTTTTATGTACGAATTGGAAAAACAAGTTTTAGTTTTTATAAAAGATCCATAGAGGATCAAAGAGTTCTTAGTATTCTGTGTTCTTACTTGTGTTTGTTTCCGCTTTATAATACAAGTATTAGAGACTTTCTATTAGTATGTTTGTGATTACATAAACATTGCTAACGATTCACGAGTACTCAAAGATCTATCAAGGTCTTAATCTTAACAGTTCCACAAAATCGCAATTATGGGACCGAGACAAAAAGTAGCGCAAAAGAGACACTAACGTTACGTAAATGTGCAAAAATGCCACCGAGAGCCAGTTTCCGTTAGATTGCCCGTTAAGTGCCATGTCATTGAGGGTAGTATCGTCTTTTTACTGTTCATACTTATTAAATTTGCCGCCATAATCACCTCTGTGCTTGGGTATCGATTTGACATGACTTCAATGGCTAAATTTGCAAAGTAACTTCAAAGTTTTACACCCATAAACCCCCCTACAACCCACACTTGCAAATCACGACTCGAGTTAATACCAAGGTTGCCAGAAAATGGAAGTATCACCAAACACCGCAATAATCACCACCACCATTAACCACAACCACCCCACAGACAACATCAAGAAACATCAACGTTCGGGTCCACCACAACGACGTTATGACCCCCACCACAACTTTCCATGTCCACGTTCGTTATTCAGAAGACACAAAATTCTTGTTACTGAGTGAGTATATTTGTAGTACGTTTATTCCAAAGGAATATTCGTGAGAATATTCCTCGGGTCGTGTCCCAACGAAGGTTTTGACGGCGTTTTCGAGTCCGAATGTGCTCGTTGTGAAGTGATGGGAAGAATATATTTTGGTTTTGCGATATATGCTACGAATGACATGGTATTAATGGGCTGAAGTTAAACTAATGAATGCAATATGGTACACGTATCTAGGAAGCACCCAAACGATAAAACATTAAACGGCGATCTACGAAAAACGTCTACTTAACAGAAAAATAAGAACGTAAATTTAAGCTAAGGACTAAAACCTACGGCTCAAAAAGTTATTTTTAAAAACTTTAAAAATGATTAAAAGTAAAAATTTTAGGAAAAACGAAAATTATTTGATTTAGTACAGCTTGATCAAACAGATCCTTGATTCATTTGATCTTTATTAATAGATTAATTCAAATAGACAACTTAAAAAACTATTTTTGGGTTTATATCTGCTTTGGGACTAGCCCTTTTGTGTGATTGGATGTGAATAGTCAACATATGCTTTAATAAATATAGAGAAATAAGGTGCTAAAGTTAACAATACTAATTATAATATAAATAGAACGAAAAAATAGTTGGTATTACAATCATAAAAGGCATTTTTTTTTTTTTTTTTTTTTTTTTTTTTTTTATACAAAGATAAGACTAAATATAATAATAAGAAATGCGCAAAAAGAACAAAAAGATTTTAGAAGAATAATAACAATCAGGAAAATACCTATCAAACATACTCTGTTGATCTCTTTGTCTGCTTCACTTGTTCTTGATTATTGCATAAAATTAAAAACCTAATACTGAATTGTAGATAAATCTACTAAAAAACCATATATAACAAATATAATACTAAATGTCAGTAATATCCCACAATGAGGATTCGCAGGGAAACGGAATATTTTCTATTTGTTGTTATTAGCAATGGTATTCTTCTCTTACTTATAAAAACAGGTCAATCTGAAGAATCTGAGGGAGAAAATAATACAAGGAAGAGTTGGGAATAAGTATCAAGTGAACAAGCTCCCGAATTCTTCTCTCC